>JBBPBX010009524.1:2333-36366 GCA_038048925.1 Garcialebias charrua | reverse complement strand
TATATATATATATATTTTTTTTTTTTTTTTTTATATTAGGGGTGTAACGGTACACGTGGGTGTACCGTTTCGGTACAGCATGTTCGATATTGCGATATCGCCCAGCTCTATGGAAGACTTAGGACACTTTGGAAAGACTCAGCTGGTTTGGGAACACAGTGGAGTCCTTCCAAAACAGCTGGCTGTGGAGAGACATCCAAACCTCCCTGCCCCACTGTGACTTGACTGCAACAAGATGATGGACGGATTGCTGTTTTGATTTAATTAATAATACAAATTTCACTGAATACCTTTTTTTCTTTGCATCTTTTTCCTCACTGGATGAGGAGGGATCAGAGCTTCGGTTTTCCACTTGTTTACTGTTGGAAAGGAAACCAGTTTTAGTCAAGAGTTCCGCTTAGTTTCAATACCACTGGTTTTTAGTCTCCAACTCACCCTTTTCCCTGCTCGGCTTCAGAGTCAGAACTGTCTGAGGACGACGACGACGAGGAGGACGAGGAGGAGGAGGAAGGCGAGGAGGAGGATGAGGAGGATGAAGAGGAACTGGAGCTGCTGCTCCTTTTGGCTTTATCTTTCCCATTAACAGTCATGTCTTTGCTGACTGTTTTGTCGGGTTTAACAGTCATGTCTTTGCTGACTGTTTTGTCGAGTTGCTGCCAGGTTGCCGGCTGCTTCCTGCTCAGGTGTGATACCTGTCTGGTGTCTGATTGGCTGTTGGCTGGGGACCCTGCAGACAAACTGTGCCATGGATCTGATGGTGAAACTCTTCTGCCTGAGCCAGAACATTTGGAGTCCAAAGGAGAGATTCTCTTCTTGTCTGGGTGAGAGCGATGCAACTCTAACGTGGAGTCTTTCCTGCTCGACTCAGAATGTTGTGGCTTCGACGGTGAGACTCTCTTTCCTGACCCAGAGCGACGTGAATCTGTTGGTGACACTCCCCTGCCTGGCTCGAAACGATTGGAGTCCAATGGCAAGACTTTCTTGCTCAAGTCGGAACGTTGCAAGTCCAAAGGTGAACCTCCTCTGCCTGAAAGTGGAACGTGAAGGGAGTCACTGGAAGATGCCTGAGACAAAGAGGATTGTCCTTTTGTCTTCTCTCCCTGTTGGTTCAAGACTTTCTCTGCTGGTGCCTTACAGTCTTTTCTTTCTTTGGGTGGTGAGGGTGAGGATGAAGAGGAGGAGGATGACGACGATGATGATGATGATGAAGAGGAGGACGACGACGACCTGCAGGGCGGGGGAACACCTTTAGGTTCTCCCAGTCTCTGCGCCTCCCTGGACCTGGCCCTCTCAGGCTGTCTATCTCTGTCTTTGGACAGGGAGTGACTGGGCCTCCACCTCCGCTGTGGAGACGGGGATTGGCGGGATCTGGAGATTTCAAATGTTCAAACATTACCCTTAACATTTAATTGTTTTGATTGCTTTTTAAAAACCTAAACAAAGACACAGAAGGTTCTCATCTTACCTGTTGAGGGGACATGGTGATCTTAGGACTCTGGATGTGGAACTGCATCTCTTCGGGCTTCTGGATGGAAATCTGCTGGTCCTCCTTGGACTTCCAGGTCTAGACCCACTGCGCCTTCTTGACGTTCTTGACCTAGACCCACTGTGCCTCCTTGGACTTCTAGGTCTAGATCCAATACGCCTCCTTGGACTTCTAGGCTTAGACCCACTGTGCCTCCTTGGACTTCTAGGCCTAGATCCACTGCGTCTCCTTGGACTTCTAGGCCTAGATCCACTGCGCCTCCTTGGACTTCTAGGCCTAGATACACTGCGTCTCCTTGGACTTCTAGGCCTAGATCCACTGCGTCTCCTTGGACTTCTCTGCCTAGAGCCACTACGTCTCCTTGGACTTCTAGGCCTAGATCCACTACGTCTCATTGGACTTCTAGGCCTAGATCCACTGCGTCTCCTTGGACTTCTAGGCCTAGATCCACTGCGCCTCCATGGACTTCTAGGCCTAGATCCACTGCGCCTCCATGGACTTCTAGGCCTAGATCCACTACGTCTCCATGGACTTCTAGGCCTAGATCCACTGTGTCTCCTTGGACTTCTAGGCCTAGATCCACTGCGCCTCCTTGGACTTCTAGGTCTTGACATGCTGCGTCTCTTTGGACTTTTGGATCGGAACCTTCGGACAACTCTTTGCCGTTCTGTATCCACCTCCCTGCTCTTGTCCCAGTCTGTCCGAACTGATGGAGGAGTTCTTCTAGACCGTGACAAAGGTTCCTGATACTGCTTCGGGGGCGTGCGACGAGCTGGGGAGGTAGTCAATGTTCTCTGAGGCGGAGACCAGGAACTTCTAGCTGAGGGGCTTGATGTCCTTGTCTTCCTGGTTCCGTCCCCACCTGTGGCTTTAGAAGGAGAGTATTTGAAGCCTCCTTGAGTGTCTGGTCTGCTGGGTGGGGAGGGAGTAGGACTGTCCATCTGTGTGGGACTGTAACGCTCTTGTCTTTTAGTTTGGGGTTGGTGTTCTTCAGCAGGAGCTTTGCAGGCCAATCTTTCACGATCATGTTTGTCCTCCTCAAGGTTCTGATCTTTATGCGACCGTCTCGATTCCTCAGAGACAGAGCTTTCCTTCCTCCCGCTGGCCAAATATCTTTCAACAGCAGCTCCGATGGCAGATGTTTTTGTGATGTCGTTTCCTTCCATGTCTGCTGATGCAGCTTTCTGGGCTTTGTCCTCAGCAGCTTTCTGGGCTTTGTCCTCATCTTTAGAGGGTGATTTAGAGGGTGAAGAAGAAGAGGATGAAGAGGAGGATGAAGAGGAGGAGCTATCACTATCACTGTCACTGCTGCTGCTATCACTGCTGCTCTCGTGGTTCTTTTTGTCTTTACACTTTTCCTTTATGGGACTTCTCACCATCTCAGTCTTCTCGCTCTGAGATGTCTCCAAAGGTTTGGACACATCTCTTTTACTTTCTGCAGACAACTGGACCTCATCTCTCCTTCTTCCAGCGCCTTGTTCTCTTTGTTTGCCCTCCTCTTTAGGCCTCTCTTTGTATGGTTCTTGTCTCTTCTCGTGCTCCTGTTCTTGTAGACGTCCGATGTGGACAGGGGACGGTAGGTCACAAGACAGATGTCTATCTATTCTCTTGTCACTCCTCTGCTGGTGAGGAGACGCTCCTCTGTCTTGTTTCTTGGTGCTGTCTTTCCGGTTGTCTCTGTCACTTAGTGCTCGTGAGTATGGTTGCTCCTTGTCGCCACTCCTTTGCATTCTGAGCTTCTCTTTTTCAGGAGACAATGAGAAGGACAAGGAATCATTTCTGGTCTTTCTGTGCAGTTTCCTCTCCTCTTCTTTTTCATGCTCGATGTTTTTACTTTTTTCCCTCCTGGTTTCCTGTTGTGGAAGAGGGGGAGGAAGAGGAGGAGGAGAGGAAGAAGAAGAGGTGGTATCACGCCTCATCCTCTGAGGTACGTTTTCCTTTCCTTTGTCTCTCCTCTCTCTGCTCCTGGAGCACCCTCTTCTTCCCATTTCTGTGCTCCTTGAACGTCTCCTTCTGTCCATCTCGACGCTCCTAGAACGCCTCCTTTTCTCCATCTCAATGCTTCTCGAACGCCTTTTTTTCTCCATCTCTATGCTCCTTGAACGCCTCCTTCTTTCTATCTCTATGCTCCTTGAACGCCTCCTTTTCTCCATCTCCATACTCTTGGAGTGCTTCTCTTTCTCACTCTCTCGCTGTTTGCTTCTGGATCTCCTCCCTTTCTCCCTCTCCATGGTTTTCTGAGGACTGGAAGATGAGGAGCCATGCCTCCTCTTGGTCTTCTCCCTCTGTTGCAGTTTTTCCCGCTCCTGGTTGTACCTTGTCTACATGACGGGGAAGACATTTTTATTCTAGCTGCAATAAAACGTTCACCAACTGCGTATTAATTACTGAAGTAGTGAAGTCCATCTCACCTGTTCACCTCCCTGATGCTGTGAGCTGTGCTCCTCATAACCTTGTCTCCTCCGGTCAGGAGATTTCTCCATTCTACCCTCAGGTTTTCTTACAGTTTGGTCTTTATGGAGTGACCTTGGTGGAGGTGGAGACTTGTCACTGTAAAAGTAAAGAAATAAAACAAAAAACTAAAACTCAATTGAATTAAAACTCTTATTGATGGTGCACCAGTTAAGGACCCACCTACTGCTGGTACCACCACCACTCAGCACTAGTTAAGGGCCTGCCCACTAGTTGTACCACCCCACTCAGGACCAGGCCCACCCACTGCTGGTACCACCCCCCACTCAGCGCCAGTTAAGGGCCCACCCACTGCCGGCACCACCTCCACTCAGCACCAGTTAAGGGCCCACCCACTGCTGGTACCACCTCCACTCGGACGGACGGACAGAGACACATCCTGAGCTGCGCAGCACTTATACTGACAGGTTTGGGGAGGTGGTGGTGGGCAGAGACAAAGCCATGCGCTGTTTGCACCGACAGTTTTACAGTTTCAAGATTCAAGATTCAAGAGCTTTTATTAACATTGCACCAGTTGTCACCAATACAGCGTGATTATGTATTCACAGTCATCCCGAGATGGACTGTGTAAAGCTGCTGCTTATTCAGAACACATGACATGTTCTTCAGCGCGGCCTCTCTCATCCGTTTCGGGATGAAGGTCAAAGGTGTGAAAAAGGAAAGTACCATGAGGGTCACAGCGTTGGTATTAAAAAAAAGTATCACATTTTGTCTGCCAAGACACCGCACATTTTGTCTGCCAAGACACCGCATGACACAGTAAAAACTATACCAATAAGCACATTTAGACAGTTACATGTTGCATGTTGAGACTGAGGCAGGGAGGTTTCTGTCCATGAGACACCAGATAGCGACAGTCTGCCGGCCTCCGATAACGCTCATAGAAAAGTTCTCCGGGGGGGGTAGCAGACAAGACAGAGAGCAGCTGTTTTGCCCACAGTAAAGCACATCTCAGGAGAAATTAGATATCCAGCCTTTTTCAAGGCTGTTTCCAAGGGAGTCAGATAAGAATTGACAAATATTTTCACTTCAGGCTCACATTGTAATTTCTGTAGCCTTCAGTCTGTAAGGGCGACTCTGTTCCAAGTGATCCAATTCAGGACTTTTTCCACTGATCCAAGCTCTGACCTCAGATGTTGACCACAGCGTGCAGAGTCCCAGTCGAGGGTGATCTGTTCACCCTCTGGATAAGCTTGCAAACAGCTGATTTCTCGAGGTCACCGCACAGACCAGACATTGGGTGCTCCAGGCATTAAGTCCTGCTGAAGTCTTCCTCTTTTGCTATAGACAAGTGCCCCACAAACGCCAAAAAGCAAAGCGCTGCCATCGTAATCCAATATAATCCAGATTCTTCACTCCACAGAGCACAGCACAGAGAGCGAGACGCACACCATCCAGACCCACAGGAATCCATGGCGTATCCTCTTCGTCACTCTGTGTGGGTGGACCGGCTCCCCTTTGCCGTTCTTCTGTAGAAATCTTGTTCGTAGAATCGAATGCCCAAACCTCCAATCCATCTTAATTTGCGTTCAAGGTGCTTAGCTGAGGAGCTGCAGGCAGCAGGGGGGGGGGAGGACGGGAGAGGGAAGGACTAGCGACTGCCTCCGTCGAGAGCCAAGGTTGAAAAGCAACGCAGAGGAGAGAGACAAACACATCTCAGCCTGGTTGCTTTTAGGTTTTTAGCTAGTGCACCTGCATTGCAAGCTGCTAGTTTAGCATTACGTCAGTGCCGTGGCGCTTGGTTCTGTTGACCTATATAATGGTAGGGGAAACACTGTAAGGAAAAGATGTGGTAGAAAAAAGTGTACAAGCAATAGGGATAACTGTACCCTGGAGAGGATTGTGGAACAAAACCCATTCCAAAATGTGGGTGAGATTCACAAAGAGTGGATTACAGCGTGAGTCAGTGCTTCAAGAACCACCATGCTCAGACGTATGCAAGACAAAGAGTTCAGCTGTCACATTCCTTATGTCAAGCTACTCTTGAACAAGAGACAGCGTCAGAAGTGTCTCGCCTGGGACTGCTGTTGAGTGGTTCAAAGTTATCTGATAACGGTCTATCAGGTCATCTGGACAGTATCTTTATTGTGGAAAGACATATCGCCCTCTATCCGGAGGGCTCCATCAGTCTGAGGAGTCCCAGATAAACTATTTTCCCCACTAAGTAGTACACTCTTTTAGTGGATCAACCAGTTTGCTGGTGATAAGATGGTTTCTGGGGGTTGTCCCGTTCCCTGTCGACTCCTCCCAAACAGGCAGCCACAGCTGAAGTAGTTCAAGACCTCATTGCCATTATTGGATTTTGTACCTGGATGATTGAGCATGAATTCTGACGTCTTGAACTACTTTGGCTATGGTTGTCTGTCTGAGAGGGGGACATTGACCCTAATGACCCTCAGGATGGAGACAAAAACTTCAATGACCCTCATGAGAGAGGGAGACATTGACCCTAATGACCTTCAGAACAGAGATAAGACCCCAACGATCCTCATAAGAGAAGGGAGGGGGACATTGACCCTAATGACGATCAAAATGGAGACAAAGACCCCAATGATTCTCAGGAGAGGGGGGGGGGGGGACATTGACCCTAATGGCCTTAGGGAAACAAAGACCTGCAGCTTTAATGACAGAGGAGGAGGGGGACATTGACCCCAATGACCTTCAGGATGGGGACTTATGCCCCTTTTCCACCGGTCAGCTCGGGTCGGTTATTGCGTAATATGTGCGTCGCAGACACACACTTTACGCCATCTCCACCGGATATTCCGAGCTGCCCCGCACCAGATTTCTGGTGTGGTTTCTGAGCAGTGACTACCCGCGCTGATGCACGCCGGGAGGAGGAATGTGTGGAATGTTTGTGGACTGGAGCTGCAGCGAGGGAGCGAACACGGAAGTACTGTAAATGATTAACACGGTAAAAACAATTGTTTGTTTTTAAAATTATAGCAAAGATGGGTCTTCAGCTGAACGTGTCATTAATAAATTCACGTAGTGCTCAAAACTGCAGGATTTTAAAAACTAGGATCGCCGCGCGCACGCGCGTTGTATTTCCTTAAAATGTAGCCAAATAAACAGATATAAAAATATATTTCATAGCTGACTGTTTAGCAGGAGTGTTCCTGAGCTGAACAGCTCCTTAATAACGTCACGTAGTGGTCAAATCTGTAGGATCGTCACGTGCACGCGAGTCGGGAGGCTTTATGTAGCCAAATAAACAGATATAAAAATATATTTCATAGCTGACTGTTTAGCACGAGGGTTCCTGAGCTTAACAGCTCCTTAATAATGTCACGTAGTGGTCAAATCTGCTGCATTTAAATTGTTTTGTTTTGACTTCTTCCAAACCTCAGAAAATAAATTATAAAAAATCGAATTTTATTTAAAATAACTCCAACAGGTTACTGTTTGTACATGAACATCTTGTGATTACATTCTGTTAGTAAAAAAAAAAAATCTGCACAGAAGGGGTACAAAAAAGCTGTGGAAACAGAACTAGATGTGACCCGACCCGAATTGAGCCGATCTGAGCTGATCTGATCCGACCCAAGCCGAGCGGTGGAAAAGGAGCAAAAGATGCTAATGACCCTCATTACTTTATATGTTCCTTCCAAGCAGTTGGACTTTCTTGTGGTTGGTTAATTTTATACCTGGTAGTGGAACTGGAGGAGTCACTTCTGCGCTGACGTGACGTTTTTTCTGGAGGACTGGAACTTTCACTCCGTTTTCTTTTCTTCTTTGAAACCTTCTTTGTCTCATCAGAGGAGCTTAAAAGAAATTAAAACAAAAAACTTTCACAAGATCTTGCATAACAGAAAAGGCTAGTTTTGTGAATGTATTATCAAGGGAGAGCAAGGGAAACGTTTTAATGAAAAACACCTACCTATGCTCTTCATATATGTCCCTGAAACACATTTAAAGTTAGTTTATTTAGCATACATCGATGGCAGTGTAAAATCAACCAGCGTTTGGAATGAATGTATGAATTATGCTGGTGAAGATTCTCAGTCATCCAGAACATGGTAATTTTGAATGTATGAAATTATTAAGAAATGTAACTACCGTTTCTTTTTCTTCTTTCTGGATTTTTTCTTTTCTCTCTGAGGAGGCGGGGAGGAACTCTCTGAACTGATTTATAAGAAAATAATAAATGTCAGCCTTTTGTCAGTCAGTTCTTTATTTATCCGTTCCAAGTCGTTCCTCTCACCTGTCTCTGTTTTTCTTTTTCTTCTTCCGACCGTGCTTCTTGGGGGGAGAATCTGAATCATCGGAATCTTCCACCAAACTGAAACAGAAATTAGAATTAACAAAATGTACATATTGCAGCCATTGATTATGGAAGCGAACGTGTCTCAATTTTCAAATTAAAATGGATTAATAGAAATGCTTTTCATTTTCATTATAAAGCTTCATGTTTTGACTCATGAATAAAATTAAAAATGAATCATCCAAACTGCATTTTCATTTTCTTCTCCAAGACTGCTCAGTTTGTAAAATAATTAAAATCATAAATAAAATAACATTTAATTTATAAAATTAAATGTTAAATTTAAAAATTAAAATGAATTAGCAGAAATTATTTTTCATTTCAAAGTCAAAACTGCATGTTTTGAATCGTAAATGAAATCACTAATAGATCCAAACTACGTTTCTTTTCATCTCAACACTGCTCATTGTGACACAACTACAGAGAAAACAAAGAGGAAACGAAAATTACTACTGTAACTACGGTTCTATGAATCCCGAATGACCGCCAGAGGTGGTGCTTAAGCACTGAATGATCATTCGTGCGCATGCGGAGGTCGAGCACAAATGACAACAAAGTCACCCCGTGACCTGCCGGGGAGCCACATGACTCTATATAGGCACGTGGCACCCGGCATTCAATCCCTCAAACTTCTCACAAAAGCAAGGATTCCGAGGGACCAAGCACTCTGGCGGTCATCCGGGATTCATAGAACCGTAGTTACAGTAGTAACTTTCGTTCTATTTCATCCCTCCTGACCGCCAGAGGCAGTGCTTAAGCACTGGATGACGTATGCCAACATGGTCATGAGGAATTGGCAACATTCAAGGAACGACTACCACGACACTCACCTTAATGTGATGAGAAGTATGCTGCTCCAGAACTCCTTGAAGGGGATGGGGCGCAGCCACATTCACCCTGTAAAACCGAGTAAGGTACTCGGTGATGTCCAGGAGGCCGCACGGCCTATAATGTCCAACGGTATCCCGGTCATGGCAGCAAACGAGGTCGACATGCCCCTCGTAGAATGGCACTTCACTCCCGCTGGCAGTGGTGGATCCCGCAAGGCATAAGCTTTGGAGATACAAGTCCACAACCCAGTGTTCCAGTCACTGCTTAGAAAGTGCCTGACCTTTCCGTGAGCCAGCGTAGCAAACAAAAAGGCCATTCGTCTTCCGGAAGGGTGCCGTAGCATCGATATATGCCTCAAGGGCACGAACAGGGCACAGATGTTCGAAGGAACCTCCGGAGTCAAACCGGGCAAGACGGAACTGTTGGGTACTACCTGCCGGCAGGGACACTTTAGGCATAAATGCCACATCAGGCCACAGCGCGACACCTGAGCCATCAGGGTTCCACCGGCAGCAGGGTTCGGCTATCGAGAGAGCCTGCAATTCCCCCACACGTTTTGCAGAAACCATCGCTGAAAGGAACGCGGTCTTCAGTGAGAGCCATTTGAGGTCCGCAGATGCCAGGGGTTCAAATGGGAGGGACCGAAGAGCCTCAAGCACCAGAGAAAGGTCCCATGCCGGTGCCACAGGGCGGTTGGGTGGGTGCAAATGCAAAACACCTCTCAAAAACAGTGCAACGTCCTTGTCTCGACCCACCAAACAACCATTCAGGCCGACATGCCAACGAGAAATGGCAGCCACATATACCTTCAAGGTAGATGGGGACCGTCCTCGATCCAGTAATGCTTGCAGGAAGGTCAGTATGTCAGAGACTGAACACTGCACCGGATCCTGCCCTTTATCGCGGCACCAGGTCACAAAAGCCGCCCACTTATTAGCATAGATGGCCCGTGTGGATGGCGCTCACGCATTAGCCATTGTACGTCCTACTGACCTGTCGTATCCTGAAAAAATGGGCCCTGGCTCTGCAGGGGCCAGACCCAGAGCTGGAGTCGGTCTGGTTCGGGGTGCAAAATCCGACCGTCCATCTGGGAAAGAAGATCCCTCCTGGGGGGGGGATGCATCGGCGAGCCAGAGCTGAGCTCGCGCAGTAGAGGGAACCAAGTCCTTGCTGGCCAGAAGGGGGCCACCAGCAGAACCTTGTGCCCCTCTTGACAAACTCGTAGGAGGGTCTGAAAAAGCAAGCTGAATGGTGGAAAAGCATAAAGGCCTGTCGTGTGCCAGCGCATCATGACCCAGAGGGCTGCTGTCGTCCAAGGAGAACCAAAGGGGGCAGTAAAACGTGACCCTTGAGGCAAGAGGTCTACGTCGGCTCTGCCATAGACCGTCCAGATCCTCTCCACCACCTCTTGGTGAAGCTTCCACTCTCCTGGGAGCAGCTTCTGACGAGCTAGAAAATCTGCTGGCACGTTCTGTAGCCCCGGGATGTAGGCTGCTAGGAGGCTGGCCAAGTATGGAGCAGCCCAGGTCAGAAGTCGTCGAGTCAAGCACAACAGTTTCCTTGACCTGGTTCCCCCCTGGTAGTTTATGTGAAAAACCAAAATGGTGTTGTCTGACCTCACTAGCACATGCTTCCCCTGCAAGCCTGGAAGAAAGCGCCGAAGGGCCAGAAGCACAGTCTGTAATTCCAGGATATTGATATGTTCCCTGCTCTGCCGCTGGGACCATGTCCCCTATGTCATGTGACCCCGCCAGGTGGCACCCCAGCCCGTGGAGGATGTCTCCGTTAACCCAACTTCCCGGTGGCATGGGAGGGAACCGAGCGGGACTCCCGCTGTCATAAACATCCTCACCTTCCATTGGGACAGAGACTGGAGAAACTGAGGGCCCACCCGAAGTTTTCTGAGACTATGAGTGTGCCATGAGGAGTCTAAATTCGGGCCGTTCAGCCACATCTGAAGGGCCCGTAACAATATCAGCCCCGAGGGCACCATGGCGGATGCAGTTGCAAGCATCCCTAGAAACTGAAGATACCTCACCAGAGGCGGTGCCATGCTACGCCTGAAGTCTGGGAGCATGTTCAATATACAGTTGACCCGCTGGGGTGACGGGCAAGCAGTCATTGAGATGGCGTCCATGGCAATGCCCAGGACGATGGTCTCCTGGAATAAAAGCCCCATGGATCCAGCAGGGGGTCTACAGGCACTATAGCTCACTTGGACAGCAAGGTGCAGATTTCTCTGTTCAGTGCTTGCGCCATCACCGGGTCGCGGATCACAGTCATCCTGACTCAGCCAGGGACAGGTGGCCGACGGCGGAATTGAAGACGATACCCCCGGGACAGGGTGGACAACACCCACAAGTCCGGGGTGTGGACAGCCCCGTAGTCGAGCTGTCCCGGGGTAAAATAACCAACCACTGGCCCTAAGGCATCATCTGCGGGCCCCCCAACCCCTTCAAGGCATGGGAGGACGCCGGCTAGACTGCCGCTCGAAAGGGGTGAGATGGCCTGACCCCAGCTGGGTCACGAGCCTGACTTCTCTGACCTGGAGCAGGTCTCTGGGCCGATCTCCGACCCTGCGTTGGGTGCTGAGGCTCAATGGAAGAAGGAGACGGGAGCGAGGACCTCTGTGAGGGACCCGCTACCATCTAAGTGCCAGCTGGTTGGCGATCACGTCTGTGAAGCCCTGCCAGCTGCTGCCTTGTCCGAGACGCCTGAGCCGTACGGTCTAAGGCGTTCAGTGCTGCAGAGCCTAAAAGTTCCCTTGGAAATACAGGTAGGTCCCGGAGGGTTCTCCTACAAGGCTCAGTAAGTGGTGACTGCACCAGCCAGACCTGATGGCGAACACACACTAGCGTGAAGAGTGTACGGTCGATCTCCCTTGTCATGAAAGCAAAGGCCTGCAAATATGCATCAACCAGGCCTTGCGTGAGGTGGTCCAGTGGAACAATGAGGTGGGATAATAAGAGAGGCAATGCTCAGTTCCACTGTAGGCATTTGACCCAAGCCAACCTTGGGTGCCTGCTACATGGTCGCCAAGACCCTGCCATCCCTCGTCAGATGCAAAAACGCTTACGTGTCAGACCAGCAAGCATGTAGTTCCCGTATATACTCCTCCGAGGGAGGAACCACAAAGGCAGCCTCTGATCTACCGTGTCTAAAGAATGCGCTGGAGGCTGCAGGCTGGGCCTGAGGGACACCAATCTGTAGACGGGCAAGAGCCGTTCGAATGGCGGCTGTCACAGACTCCTCCATATCTTCCTGGGAGGCAATGGAGCCAGACCCAGAGGCCCCGTAGCCCAGCTCCGGAAGGTCCTCACAAGCCGTTTTCGCATTGGCCAGCCCTCAAAGGCCCGGCCCGCCCCCGGTTTGCCCATAGCCCAAACTGGCCCGCCCGCGTTCATTACACATTATGTAGAGAGCAAACCTTGAAGTGGGTGGGGTGTTCACTTGACGTGGGTGGAGTGTTCACTTGACGTGGGTGGAGTGTTCTTTTAAGAGCGGACACGCCGCTAAAAAATGTTTGTTAGCTGAATATATACAGGTAGTCCCCAACTTACAAGCGAGTTCCGTCCCTAGGGGGCGCTCGTATGTCAAAAATTCGTAAGTAGGATCACATAGTTAAAAAAAAAAAATTTAATTTTTTTTTTTAATTTTTATAAATGAATACATGTACAGTACTGGACAGTCACCAAGCACTTAGCCTATCCTAACACAGTTTTTAAAGATGAAGGAATAAGTTGAATTGTCTCCCTTTCACATAAAGGGAGCAAGCTCCCTATGGAGCCTGCAGGGAGGAGGGAGACAATTCAACTGACTCCTTCATCTTTAAAAACTGTGTTAGGATAGGCTAAGTGCTTGGTGACTGTACAGTACTGTACATTTATCTATTTATTAAAAATATACAGTATATACAGTATTTTTATTTTTTTATTGTTTTTTATTTATAAATAGATAAATGTACAGTACTGTACAGTCACCAAGCACTTAGCCTATCCTAACACAGTTTTTAAAGATGAAGGAGTCAGTTGAATTGTCTCCCTCCTCCCTGCAGGCTCCATAGGGAGCTTGCTCCCTTTATGTGAAAGGGAGACAATTCAACTTATTCCTTCATCTTTAAAAACTGTGTTAGGATAGGCTAGTGCTTGGTGACTGTCCAGTACTGTACATGTATTCATTTATAAAAAAAATAAAAAAAAAAAAAAAAGTAAAAAAAAATATATATACAGTATACAGTATATATATATTTTTTTTTATGAGATGCATGCTCGTAAAGGGCGAGGCATAGCTCCGCGCTAGCGCGAGGCCACGCGGTGCCACGCTTGAGCGAGCGCCGCGGCACAAGCCTTTGAACGTTCGCGCGAACGCGCCAAGCTCAAATTTTACGACCGCTCACGCGCGCGCGGTGTCTCTCAATAAACTGCCCTGGTGGCGGACTGTTTTGTGTGACACACAAATGAATTAAATTCCTCTTCTTCATCGCTGATCTGGACTTTTCTTTTGTTTTTTTGCCAAAAGTCAAGTGATCGCTTGAAGCGGTCACCATTCACTTCCTCCTCCGATGAGGAGGAATGAATGAACTTGTTCTCAGACCCGACCTGTCAATCAAATCAGTAGGCTGTCAGCAAATGACCAATCAGCGACCTCAATTTGTCCCGTAGCTAAACGCTCCGCCCTGCTTCTGCTCAAATGACATCAAGTATTTGGAGCGAAAACGTTGGAGCCACAGGCTGCTTCACGCTGTGCTCTGCTGTGAACCCCCCACGCGTGGCGCGAGGCGCGGTCCAGCGCGGAGCTCTGCGCCGGCCTCAAGTCCGGGACCTCGTAAGTAAGAGCGCTCGTAAGTCGGGGACTACCTGTATACAGTATTAGTGTTTCTGAGCTAAATTTTTGTTAATGACTGATTACAATTCAGCTTATGTTAGGACGTAAATAACACGAAGCGCGCACCCATAGCCTACAGAGCATTTCCGCCTTTCTATAAAGTTCTATAAAATATAACTAATATTCTCTAACTGTTGCGCGTAGCCAGGGTTTTAAAATATAACTGATAATCTCTAAATCCTGCGCGCGCCAGAATTTTACAAGCGGCAAATCCTTCATAGGAAAGGTTAACTCCAAAAAAACTAATAAGCCGCCGTGGCGTTAAGGGATAAGCACTTGGCTTTAAGCTCACGTTTTATCTTGACCCGTAGGCTACGAGTTCGATTCTCAGCTGGGTCAAGTTATTTTATGTTTGTCTTTTATTGGAGAAAATAAAAAGAAGTAGTTACTACTTCTTTTTAGTAACTACTTCTTTTTATTTTTGCTTGCTTCGCTGGCAGCGAAGGCGTAGCCACAGCAGGCCGTTTGCACATCGCCTGACTCGACGGCAATGGGCTATGCTGTGCAGCGCCCGCCCAGTCGGTAGGCCGCTCCAGCGCAGCCAACCGATCCAGTCTGACCGACCGGGGCATGACAATACAGTCGGGGCAAGCGTTATCTGACAGCAGAGATGTCCCACACCGAGACAGGAGGGACAAGTCATGGCCGTCCTCGGGCTGAAGCGGCGCCAGACAGGTCGAGCAGTACCGGTACACATTTTCCAGCCTCATACAGCTGAAAAGCATGATCAGCCCGCCACAAACAGAAATCAACACGAGCAGAAAACACCACTGGCGAATTCGTTTGTATGAAAAAACACCCCTGTAGGCTACGAACTTGGCGCAAGCAAAGACGCCACTGATGAGTTGAAATAAACACACAATGGAATAACTCAGCGCGAGCAGAAACGCCACCGGTGAGTATAGATAAACTATAAAACAACTCAGTGCAAGCAGAGACGCCACTGGTGAGTTGAAACAAACAACAATATAAAACTCAGCGCGAGCAGAGAAGCCACTGGTGAGTTGAAATAGACGAGCAATAGAAAACTCAACACGAGCAGAAAACACCACTGGTGAGTTGAAATAAACAGCCAACAGAAAAAACTCAACTCGAGCGAAAATGCTACAGGTGAGTCAGATAACGCGACTAAAACGGAAAATTAACTCAATGCGGGCAGAAACGCCACCGGAGAGTCAAAAATCAAAACTTACCAGTTGTCGCAGATCTGGTAAAGGTGAAAACAGCTTGTGCTGCCCTTGGAGGGCGAGACTTACCCGCAGCTCTGACCAAACTCGGTCATGTGGCTACCAGCAACAAGCAGTTTAGGAAAGCAGTGGTTCACACAGAAGCAACCAGCTTCACACGACCACACGCCTGTACTCAACAAACCTGCGCGCGAGAAGAACGAAGGGATTGAATGCCAGGTGCCACGTGCCTATATAGTCACGTGGGTCCCCGGCAGGTCACGAGGTGACTTTGTTGTCATTTGTGCTCGACCTGCGCATGCGCAAAAATTATCATTCAGTGCTTAAGCACCACCTCTGGCGGTCAGGAGGGATGAAATAGAACTGCTTTTTCATTTTCACGCCCCGCCCCCGCAAAAAGTGTTCCATAAATCAATTTGAATTAGCAATTCCTCTGCTGCCTCAAACCGCGAGTAGGACCTGGATGCAGCAAACAGTAAAGGCCCAGGCAGAGCTCTGCGTAAGGCAGTACGCCGCTATACGCCGTATGTACGCAAAGGCACAAGCGTAGCCCCGTAGGGCACGAACGCGCAAAGCTCAAATTTTACGACCGCGTACGCGAGGCGCGTTGTCTCACAATAAACTGCCCGGCGCCGGACTGTTTTGTATGTGACACAAATGTATTAAATTCCCCTTCTTCATCCCTGATCTGGACTTTTCTTTAGTTTTTTTGCCAAAAGTCAAGTGATCGCTTCCTCATCCGTTGAGTCCATGACTGAAATGATGAGAAATGAATGAATTTGTCACGAGCAAATTAAACTCATGTCCTACGTGGCTGCGCGAGGTTCTACAGATTTCCTGGTGGGCTGTGGGCTGCAGGACCAGCGCTCCCTGTTTTTATTTTTTAGAACTTTTTATTAACATATAAAGTTTAGAACACCGCAGCGGCTGCAGCCAGAGCCAGCTCGTGCCTTCCCCCCACCCGACCTGTCAATCAATTCAGTAGGCGTGTCAGCAAATGACCAATCAGCGACCTCAGTTTGTCCCGTAGGTAAACGCTCTGCGCGCAGCTGCTCAAATTACGACAAGAATTTGGAGCGAAAACGCAAGCATTTAACGCAAGAACGAACGCAGAGCTGTGCTGGTGAACGTGCGCGCACATAACGTGCTTGTCGAGCGCCGTTCAGCCAAACGCAGAGCTCTGCCTGGGCCTTAAGGAGGCAGCAGAGGAGGAGGTGCCACTGACGTCACTCTCCTGAGTCGCTTGGAATGCTAATCTAATTGATGATTTATGTAACACTTTGTGCGGGAGCAACGCGTGAAAATGAAAAAGCAGTTTCCTCATAGTTTTCTCTGTAATTGTGTCACACAGTGAGCAGTGCTGATATGAAAATGAAACAGTTTGGATGATCTACAAGCCCAAAACCGGAAAAGTTGGCACGTTGTGCAAATCGCAAATAAAAACAGAATACAATGACTTGCAAATCTTTTTCAACCCATATTCAACTGAATAGAATGCAAAGACAATATATTTAATGTTCGAACGGAGAAACTTTATTTTGTTTTGCAAATAACCATTAACTTAGAATTCAATGGCAGCAACACATTGCAAAAAAGTTGGCACAGGGACATATTTACCACTGTGTTACATCGCCTTTCCTTTTAACAACACTCAGTAAACGTTTGGGAACTGAGGAGACCAATTTTTGAAGCTTTTCAGGTGGAATTCTTCCCCATTCTTGCTTGATGTACAGCTTAAGTTGTTCAACAGTCCGGGGTCTCCGTTGTCGTATTTTACGTTTCATAATGCGCCACACATTTTCAATGGGGGACAGGTCTGGACTGCAGGCAGGCCAGGGGAGGACCCGCACTCTTTTGCTACGAAGCCACGCTGTTGTAACACGTGCAGAATGTGGCTTGGCATTGTCTTGCTGAAATAAGCTGGGGCGTCCATGAAAAAGACGTCGCTTGGATGGCAGCATATGTTGCTCCAAAACCTGTATGTACCTTTCAGCATTAATGGTGCCTTCACAGATGTGTAAGTTACCCATGCCTTGGGCACTAATGCACCCCCATACCATCACAGATGCTGGCTTTTGAACTTTGCGCCTATAACAGTCCTGATGGTTCTTTTCCTCTTTGGTCCGTAAGACACGACGTCCACAGTTTCCAAAGACAATTTGAAATGTGGACTCATCAGACCACAGAACACTTTTCCACTTTGCATCAGTCCATCTCAGATGAGCTCGGGCCCAGCAAAGCCGGCGGCGTTTCTGGATCTTGTTGATGAATGGCTTTTGCTTTGCATAGTAGAGCTTTAACTTGCACTTACAGATGTAGCGACGAACTGTAGTTACTGACAGTGGTTTTCTGAAGTATTCCTGAGCCCATGTGGTGATATCTTTTACACACTGATGTCGGTTTTTGATGCAGTACCGCCTGAGGGATCGAAGGTCACGGGCATTCAATGTTGGTTTTCGGCCTTGCCCCTTACGTGTAGTGATTTCTCCAGATTCTCTGAACCTTTTGATGATATTACGGACCGTAGATGGTGAAATTCCTAAATTCCTTGCAATAGCTCGTTGAGAAAAGTTGTTCTTGAACTGTTCGACAATTTGCCCACGCATTTGTTCACAGAGTGGTGACCCTCGCCCCATCCTTCTATGTGGATGACTGAGCATGTCAAGGAAGCTGCTTTTATACCCAATCATGGCACCCACCTGTTCCCAATTTGCATGTTCACCTGTGGGATATTCCAAATAAGTGTTTGATGAGCATTCCTCAAATTTCTCTGTCTTCTTTGTCACTTGTGCCAGCTTTTTTGAAACATGTTGCAGGCATCAAATTCCAAATGAGCTAATAATTGCAAAAAATAACAAAGTTTACCAGTTCGAACGTTAAGTATGTGGTCTTTGCAGTGTGTTCAATTGAATATAGGTTGAAAAAGATTTGCAAGTCATTGTATTCTGTTTTTATTTGCGATTTCCACAACGTGCCAACTTTTCTGGTTTTGGGCTTGTATTAGCAATTTCATTTTTGAGTCAAAACATGCAGCTTTGACTTTGAAATGAAAAAGCATTTCAGCTCACTCATTTTAAATTTTCAAATTTGACGTTTCAAAATTAATTTTGGTCACTTTTTACAGGGATATATTTTGAAAATTAAATGTTAAACGTTATATTATTCATCATTTTAATTAATTTACAAATTGAGCAGTCTTGGAGAAGAAAATCAAAATGCAGTTTGGATGATTTATTTTTAATTTTATTTATGAGTCAAAACATGCAGCTTTATTTTGAAAATGAAGTGCATTTCTATTAATCCGTTTTAATTTGAAAACTGAGACACATTCGCTTCCATACAGTAAGTGATCCATGAGAACACTTTGATTCACTCCGTTTGTGTTTTTCAGACCCTCTTACGTATATTTCTGCTGCTGCAGCCTCTCCCTCTCCAGGCGTTCCTGTTCTCTCTTCTCTTTTTCCTTCTCCTTCCTGTCAGCGTGAAAAGACGACCCATCCACGTAGTCGCTGGCGATGCCAAAAGCAGCACGAAGACGGTCATTCTTCTGTTGGTTAGCTGCAGCCAGGGCATGCGTTTCTGTCACACTGAAAGGACACAACAAGTTGTTCTCCTATATCTCCAAGGTGCATCACAAACAAACACCACACTTCAGATGGACCTCTTTCTTCTACCTAGGGCTGGGCAATATGGCCCAAAATTAATATCTCAATATTTTAAGATCAAAGTCAAAGTCAACTTTATTGTCAGAACTGCAATATGTACAGGACATACACAGGACCGAAATTGCGTTTCTCTCAGTCCCTCGGTGCAACAGTAACCGTCTAAACACTAAACACTAAAACATTTAATAAACATAAGCATAAAATAGTAAGAGTGTAACACTGTCCCGAGTTTTTTCATAGTAGTATGAAAGTATGAAAATTTACACCAACACTGAAACACCAAACACCCCTGAAACACCAAACACCCAATGAACATAAGCATAAAATGAAACAATAAAAGTGTAATACTGTCCTGAGTTTTTTCATAGTAGTATAAAAAGTATATCTATAAAATAGACTGAAGGTTCTAGCATTGACATTTGCAAAGAGTGGCACAGCAGCATATGAGTTAATGTACACAGTATATGTATGAGGTAGTTGATGTTGGTATAGAGGCAAAGTGGCATATGCAGTAAGGCACATAAGGCACATTTGGCATCCTTAGATAAGGCTAGTCAGAGAATGCTGTATATGTATCAGCAGTAGTGTAGATATAAAAGTAGTGTAAATGTAAACAGTAGTAATAAATGTAAAACAGTAGTAATAAATGTAAACCGTATTAATAAATGTAAACAGTGAATGTAAACAGTAGTATGACTATAGGCAGTAATGTAATACAAACATTAGTGCAAATATGAGAAGTAGTGCAAACTGAATGAGCACATGACCGAGAGTTTAGTGAATAACCCGTTTGATGACACAGGGTCCAGTGTTAAAAACTTTGTGTTGAGTGGTAATGTGTGAGAAAGTTTTTTTGTGTTAAGGCAGTTCAAATGGGAGGGGAGGCAGAGCAGGCAGAGTTAAATGTTAAAGATAAATGTTAAATCTTTAAATCTTTAAGTTAAAGATAAATGACGATATACATTTAGATATTTTTTTCTTTCCAATAAGTAAAAACAAAAATATATTTCAGAGTCAAAGCTTAGTCCTAATTGTCACACAGGCATCTTTATTAACAACAGCTGTAACTGTACAAAATAAATGTCTCAATAATAAAATAAAGTTTTTTTCCTGCATAACAAAACCAAACACAGCTGTGCAATGTGCACTTGAAATTTAATCAGAAAGCATACAGAGCAAATATTAACGAAAGGCTGACTTGCTCTTTAAAAAGTTTGATTCTAATTAAGCATATTCATTCAACCTTTAATAACCTTTATTAGCAAAGCTGTTAGAAAGCTCACATTGTTGTGTACTGTAGTTGGCTGAGCTCGGTTCTGTTTGGTTACGGCTTGTTTCTTTCTGAATTTAATAGTTCCTATGCTCTTGAATGCACCGTGGATGTTTTGATGCTAGTGAACACACCGCTCTATGTAAAGTGCAGAGCTAAGTTGGAGTTGTTGTTTTTTTCCTCCCGACATGGATGGAGCCTTGTTGTTCAAGCTTGTTTGTGCTTTTGGTTTGTGTTCGGTTCGGTCCACGTGTGTACCGTTTCAGTTGTTTTTTCACTCATTAAATTTTATTAACGAGAAATTGTGCGCCGTGGAACTCAAGTTCCTAAGCGTGTTTCAACACGGCGCTATTTTCTTGCAACACGCGTAGCATTAGCAGCTTAGCAGGTAGGGCTGGGCCATATCATATCGTTACCGGTAATACCGGTATAAAAAGCTTGCCCGGGCAAAAAACTTATATCATGATATGCTAATTTCATAACGTAATACGTCAGGGCGCCCCGCCCCTCAACACCCGAGCACTTTAAACAACTGCGCACCTCCCCTCCACCAGTCTACTGGTGTAAAACGCTAATTAGTTACTGCTAAAATGTTAAAAACAACGCGCGCGTCTCAACTTCTCTCCTCCCTGCTCTGCAGGCACAGACAGCTGTCCCCCCTCCCCGCCCCGCTCCGCTCCGAGCAGCTCGGTGCTGCATGTCTTTCGTTGCGCGTCCCCGCTGTAAACTGTGTTACACGCGCGGCTCCACGGTCTCTCCATCAGAGACAGTTCAGTTTAAAAAATGAATCAGAGGAATGACACGTTCCTGCATGAACAGATGAAGCTGAAACATGAACAAGCAGGGTCAGCTGATCAACTTGTAGAAGTTACAGCTCATTTAAAGGAGCTGTATGTAGTGCTGGACGATAATTCAATAACGATAAATATCGCGATATACTTTTATTCAATAACGATGATATGAAGTTTAAGCATATTTTCGATATTTCGATAGGATTTTACAACTTTTCACTGACGTTTTTCTCTTTCTGTTCGGGTTGAAGCGGCTGCTTCAACAACGCGCCCGGACAGAAAAGGCTGTGACACAAAACGTGCGTGGTGACGTCGTTGTTACGCAGCGCTCACTCCAGCAGCAGACGTTAGCGGTAGCAGGCTAAAAGCTAAGCTAGTCTCCAAAGCGTGTTGTTTTCGCTTCAAAACGAGTGCTCATGACCGTCAGAATGTGACTGAACAAAGTTTCACAAGCGAAGAGAAAGCAGACGACATCACTGATGAGAGGAAAGACTAATTCGTCGGTGTGGACGTAGTTCGGTTTTGTTAAACTGCAGGTCTCATCTGCAGCGAGTCCTCGGTTTGTTTATTTTTCAAAACGTGACGGAGTCGTTCTAACTAGCTGTGGAAACATCTACTTGTTTAATCTGAAGAGTTTCCACTCGATAGAATATGATGAGAGTCAGAAGATGAAGAATAAAGTTTGAGCCAACGTTTCCCTGAAACTACGACGTAAACAAACAGCCCCAGCGCGACATGTTTTTTTTAATTGAAAATAAAACAGATTCATCAGAATAAAAAGAAAGAAAAACACTGAATGAAAAGGTGCAGAAAGACGAAAATAGTGTTATAATATCTGCCCCTTGTTTAAAAAATACAAAATAACTACAAACAACAACCTTCACTTCACCTGCACCACACCTTCCCAACAACTTTGATTTAATCATCTTTTAAAACATATAAATAGTTTTATAAATGTTTATGATGATATCAAGTCAACACAATCCTGTTTCCTGATTTACAACTCAGCTCCTTCACACTAGTTCTAAATGAAGATTTTACAAACATTTACATTCCCTTCAGGGTTTAATAACTTTTTAAACAAAATGTAATTGAATATTTGGGGGTAATATTTTTTTTAGTTTTATACATGACTTGTAAAATACTATGTTCAACCAAATCATAACATTTTAATAATTTCAATTGATGAAATAATATATTTGTTGGGTGACCATAGCACTTCCTAATAATAATTCTTACAGCTCTTTTTAGTAAAATAAAAATAGGATTTGTAAAAGTTTTGCATGCTTTTCCCCAAACTTCAATACAACAGATTAAATATGGAACAATCATTACATTATACAATATATTCAAAACTTTGTCATTCAAAAACTATTTTACTTTATACAATAATGTAATTGATTTTGTTATTTTTATTCTTAAGTAATTTCCATGAGATTTCCATGTCAGCTTCTCATCAATAACGACACCCAAAAGTTTTATTTAATTAACTATGAATTTCAATGCTGTAAATTTTAAAGTTCTTGTTTAAAGTTAAAACTATTAATATTGACACAGTTGAGAATTTTATGCCAAGAAAGTTCATGCTCAATAATCCAGGTACCAAATCCAATAATTCTCAGTTGGGTCATCTGGAAACTGGATGGAGGATGGAGGGTGAAACGTTTCTATAAAAAAACTGTCCATGACCCGACAGAATTATTGGGTTGAGAATTTTATGTTTATTTGATGGTGATTTCCATCTTTTTGGAGGCTAAATACAAATACAAGGTGAACATCAATTTATTTGTATAGTTTACAGGTAGTCCCCGATTTACGAGCGCTCTGATCTGCGAGGTCCCAGACTTACGAGCTGCACATTTTTGGAAAAAACGAAAAAAATACCGAGTTTTCATGTGTTTTTTCACTTCAGTTAGCTAGTTAAGCATATAAACACACGTTTCCGATCATTTTTATGCACTCAAAAGTAGTTTTTAGATGAAAATAGAGTGTTTTTAGGTGCGCTGGCGAAATTTACGAGCGGACTTCCGAGCGGACTTCCGGGTTGCGAATTTTTGGAAAAAACGAAAAAAATACTGAGTTTTCATGTGTTTTTCCACTACAGTTAGCAAGTTAAGCATATAAACACACGTTTCCGATCATTTTTATGCACTCAAAAGTAGTTTTTAGATGAAAATAGAGTGTTTTTAGGTGCGCTGGCGAAATTTACGAGCGGACTTCCGGGTTGCGAATTTTTGGAAAAAACGAAAAAAATACTGAGTTTTCATGTGTTTTTTCACTACAGTTAGCAAGTTAAGCATATAAACACACGTTTCCGATCATTTTTATGCACTCAAAAGTAGTTTATAGATGAAAATAGAGTGTTTTTAGGTGCGCTGGCGAAATTTACGAGCGGACTTCCGGGTTTACGAGAGCAATGGCGGCCGTTCCAAATTACGAGATTTCCGGTTTACGAGCGCCCCCTTGTGACGGATCTCGCTCGTAAATCGGGGAATACCTGTATAGGTTTTTTTAGGCTTTTATATTGTTTATATTGATATCGAATTATATCAATATCGACCGAAATTAAGAACTATATCGTGATAAAAATTTTGGCCATATCGTCCAGCCCTAGCTGTATGTAACATTTTTTATAAACATATTTCTTCACTCTGCCACATCTCCTGACAGACTGATGTTAGCCAGGTAATCTCTGAAAAAAAAAAAAACTTTAAAAATGATCTGTTATTTAGATTGAAAAAGTCTGCACAAAATATAGATTAAAAAACCACCACAAAAACTAAAGTGCAAGTGTAGTTTTACTTGGAGACTAAATACTTTACTAAATAAAGTAATTTCAGTAAAATTACCCCTTGTTGTTTTTTAAAATTTTATATAATACTGCAAAGCAACATGTTAAGTTAAAGGTTCAGTCTGCAGTTTCTGTAGAACTGCAGCACTTAGAAAAAATTTCAACAGGCAAAGCATTCTGATCCCTCCCCCTCAGAGCCATATATGGCTCTGCTCTCCCATGGTCTGTTGAAATTCAAATTCAAGCTCTGTTTTTATTGGCTGATTCAAATTCAAGCTCTGTTTTTATTGGCTGGTTACAAACTCTGTTTTTATTGGCTGGAAAATGGCGTGTCACCTTTTCTTTTTAGAAATGCTTATTTACCACCTGGAGAAGCAAGGGGACAATTTTTTTTTCTTCCAGAGATTACCTGGCTAACATCAGTCTGTCAGGAGGTAGTGACAGAGTGAAGAAATATGTTTATAAAAAAAGCTACATACTGAAGCTTTAATTTTGTCAAATAAATACATTTGATTTTTTTGGGGGGGTTATATCACGAAATTTATCGTTATCGTGATAATACTCTGAAATATCACGATATAATTTTTGAGCCATATCGCCCACCCTTATTAGCAGGCAACGAACAAGCCATCTCATTGCGGTCTCCTGTTCGAGAACATTATGGCTTTTTTGTTAAAGGGGACCACACATGCAAAATTCACTTTTTAATGTTTTTTTACTAAACTTTGGGTATTTACTTCATAAAAAAACAGTCCTTGTGCCAAAAAAATGCACCCAGTGGTTTATTTACTCTAAGTAGATTTATTTATTTTTGATAAATACACCAGGATTCACACTTCCTGCATTTATTGACGTCACAAGCCGCCAGCCAATCAGATCAAACCTGAGTCCAGCCCCTCACCTAGCAACCCCTGGTTAGGCTCAACCCACTTCTGTATTAAACACATGACTGTTGTTTTTCATGATTTCATCTCATCTTTTGTTTATATGTTCTTAATTTCATGTGTACAGCACTTTGTTGCAGCTGTGTTTTTTTAAATGGCTTTATAAATAAAGTATAATTGTTATTTTTATGTTTTAGTTCAATTTTTAGTGTATTTGCGATCGCTGCCAACGCGCAGCCGGCAAAAATTAAACGAGCGGACCACAGGCGGAAGGACCGGGTTCGACGGGACCCTCTTCCGGCGCGATGGAGCGGAGCTTCAACTGTACAGCCTTGCAGCAGCCTCGCAGCAGGCTCGCAGCAAGAGGACCTTCTCCTTACAGATTAATTTACGGGAGACACTTGGTGAACTTTGTGTTGTCTTCACTGGAACAGCGATAACTCCCAAAATCTCATCGCGTGCAACGAGCGGAGCTGGCGAAAACCGGAAGAGGAACAAGCTAACATTAGCTTCGGATTCGGGTGGTCTAATGCTAAAAGGAGCAGCAAACTGCGGCGCGCTCAGACGGGTTTCGGTAAGTTATCTTAAGCTAACACTAACAGTAAGTCAAATGAGTAATAAAAAAAGAGCTAATTTTAAAACAACAACACATTACAGATACTGGCTGTTACAGAGGGCGTGAACAGATCGTTGAAGGGCGTGGACTTCAAGAAACCGGTCGTTCAAAACGAAAGTTAAAAATGGCAGAATTAAAAAGGGTATAATTGATTATCTAATAATTATTTTGTGCATTAAATTGAAGGAATAGGGTCTGGATATCCCACAGAAATACCATAAAAATTTAAAAAATACATCTGAGGTCCCCTTTAAAAGACGAGTGCAAATCCAAGGCTGTGTGTCGACGTTTCACGGAGATTGGCTCTTCAGCAGGAAACACGTCTAACTTCTTAACGCACTTGAAACGACATCATCCATACGTGAACGTCTCTTCTACAGAATAGCAGTTCGATTGACGCAAACACCGATAACAGCAGCATTTAAACAACCTTTATCAGGTAATTCAGATTGATCCAAAGCAATAACACAAGATGTGCGAGTTTTTAAAGCTCTGGATCTACGTCCAAATTTTGTTGTTGATGTGCTGGCTTTAAAGTTATTGAGCCCCGCTACGACATCCCATCTCGTCAACACTTCAGCCAAAAAGTTGTAGCAGCACTTTATGAAAAAGCTGACAACAAGCCCGACCCCAGATTTAAAGCCCTGCCACATCGATGATGCGCGAGAGAGGAGAATCAACCACCTCATATGATGACCGTGCAAGAAGAGGTATTGTTATTTTATTATTATCTAAATAACTTTTTAAAATCTAAAATTATAATATTAACTTTTTTTTTTTTTAATCTCGAGTTTTATTTCCAGTCTGAGACAGAGATAGCAGCCGAGTCTTCTTCTTCAGGGAAATCCACAAGAGATCACCTCCAGCTTAGAAGTCTGTGAAGTCTGCTTATTGTTCTGGTTCTGACTGTTATTGTATTTATTAAGATTGTTATTATTAGTATAGTTTATTTGTTGTAAAGAGTGAAGTTTATTTAAAATATCATCCAAATGGTCGCTTTTATTTATTTTTATACAAACTATTTTTTACTTGGCATATTTTCAAAAACATTTTTTAAGTCTTTATTTTGGCAATTTTTGTACCGAAAATTAACCGAACCGAGCCCTCCTTGAGACAGAACCAAACCAAAATGTGATTTTAGCGTACCGTTACACCCCTAGTAACGACTGATATGTGCATATACATCTACCGTAGCTTGTTCACAGCGGGAGCGAAAGCACAGTTTCACACAAGTGGTGGGGGAGGGGCTGGGTTTGTGAGTGAGAGAGATACAAAAGTCTGCGATCAACCCAAACCTCAGTGAATCCAGAGACTAAAGGCCCCAGTATAGACCCATTTACAGCCTACGTCATCGAGCAGCTGCGCGCGCAGCGTGGCTACAGCAGTATGACGGCTCGTAGTGTATTATCAAGCTACGCTAGCGTGTTATCGGTAAATGATCGCAAAGCTTACTTTAATAAGTTAACTTTGAGCAATGGCCATCAGCTTCCTGATACGTGTACAGTTACTGAATGGGAGTATGACGTTAGTAAGTGAAGTTAGAAAAGCTACGAGCATACAAATCACTCGATGCGTATGACTACGTTGTTTGTGGACATGTACAGGAAGTGCGTTATAAAGATATGGACGCAGATTTCTGTGTTTTAAAGTCCAAAGTCCTCCCCAGTCAGAGACAAGGTGCAAAGACTACAATGTATGAGGCTTGGGTAATCGTCAACAAAGTGGAGAACTACATTCTCACAGCAAACTGCACCTGTATGGCAGGGTAAGTTAATTTTGGTTCCTGATATGCATAATTTGCTTCTGTTTTAGGCCACTGCAATTTTAGATTTTACATAATTTTCAGTGTAAAATGTTTTATTAGCATTGCTCAGATAACTTAGTCATTACATATTCCAAAATATTCATCCAGAGGTCACAGTGGCTTGAATTACAAAATCTAATGAAAATCAGAAATGTTTATTTATTTACAATCAAAGTCTGAACTTGGTCAGGAAACATTCAGAACATAACATATAACATACATTGGCCTCTACTCCTAATTACAAATTGTTTGAGCCACTAAAACATTTAATTTTTCATCATTATTAAAAGAGAAGTGGCTATAATCATTTTTAACAGTCTGAACTTCACAGGTAAAATAGAACCCAGCTAAGTGCAGTCTGGAGCCCTGCGTTTACATTTTCATCTCACCTTTGAAGATGTGGATGTAATATACCACCCTAACTACATTTGTTTGTTCTTTTAACAGTGCTGACAGATGACGACATCCAAGAACTGCGGGCTGTGGACCCAGTTTGTGCAGTGATGACAAGCTTGGACAATAGTGACACGTACACCGCTTCATCTGACCACAACTATGAGGAGCATCTAGATTTACCTGAGTTTTATTTAGCACATCATCCAGAGACCTCACACCCAATGAACTAAAGGTGAAATGTGAGGAAACATTTGTCCTGCTGAAAACTAAACACACGCCCTATCAGTGTAAAAGATTTTGTGCATAAAGAACTTCGAAATGTCCGATTTTTTTATACTTTATGTTGTGTACCACCGTAGATGTTATAGGTGGTCTGTTATTTACCTTGATCTTTGCAGTCATCCAATAATCTGATGTTTGTTGTTTTAAATAAATCTTATATTAAACATCTTAATTTTTTTGTAGGCTTCTAGCCTGTTTTTGATGTCATATTCAATTATTTGGATTAATTTTGAACCACATTATACCTGTATTTACAATTTTGAAGAAATACACAGGTTATAATTTAATTAAATTGTTTGTTTATTGTTAGACAGGTGACAATTTATTGCACTTAACAGTTGAATAAGAAAACGGAGATCCTTCCAGTTTATGTTTTAACTTTTGATGTTCAGCCTGTAGCGTGTCAAACTCCTGACGCAGGTGGGCATATTCATTCTGAAGTTGACAGTGCCTCAGGTTCAGATCATCATATTCAGTCCTCGGGACTACATCTTCTTGTGCTGAAAGTTATGAAAAGAAACGGTAAGCAAATGCACTGAAAAGCAGGAAGCAACACTTTATGCTCTGTGACACAGAATGTGCCTGTGCTGTGACTTGTGTCTTCTTTTTTAGCTGATTAATTGTGAACAATATTTAGCTGTACACATGATTGTGGGGTAAGAACTGCCAGAAAACCATTCTGGTTTGAATAAAATATGAGCAGAATGTTGGTTGACGCCCTAGTATTTCAGAAATATTAAATCTATCTATAATTAATTAATCAAACAATCAATTTATTAAAAAGTTTGTTAGATAGGACATAATATATTTGTACCAGGGTCATGTTCCATGTTGGATTCTTGTTGTTGATCTGAAGTGACACTGCCAGGGCTGGGTTGATGTGATGACTTGTGCACACCAGCATCTCTCGTCTTTTTCCTCTGGTACCTAAAATAAAAATATGTGAAGATGTAGTGACACACAGTAAATAAACATTTACACATCTACTTTTAATACAGAGCTGTATTTCAAAGCCTGCACTACACCAAAGTATGCTAAAGACCATGACAACAGAACACAGAAAAAAATAAATAGTAAAGACAGGCCAAAGCAAATTATCCATACCTTTTCATCTTTGCTCATGATCCCTGTCCTTTAGTGTACACAAACACAGAAGGTACGAAATCAGGACTTTGATAATCCAACGACATTTCCCCTGAAAATAAAGCACAGAGGCATTTGTTTATTAAGAGCTAGCTTATTAGCAACTAGCTTCTAGCCAACTTTCCGACCGAATTTAACAGCAATAAACTGCGTCTAGTTTTTAAAAACAATGGTTAATCAAAACCAGGGTTTATGGTGAAATAAAACTAGATGAGTAACCTTACCTGATATAAAATGAGCACCGCATACTCGTGCATTTTTGATAAAGTCCTCGGTCCAATCCACCCACTTGATGGTCTGAAGCGACAGCTGCCTTCGGTGGCTTTGAAATGGTCGATTGCCTCTTGGTATGCGGGAGAACTTCAGTCCTTCCTTAGAAATACCTATTTGTACAACCGTATACGCAACATCCTGACATTTTGTTGCTGGTGGAGGAAATTAATTAGCTAGATTCACTCCGCAACTTTTTTATGCTTGGAAAAATGCCTGGGTGGGTGGAGTCTTCTGTTGCACCGGTGCGCGCGCAGCCGTCCTTGTTTACAAACACTAAATGGGTCTATAGCTCTGCGTTCGGCCGAACGCCACTCTACGCGCGCGTTCTGTGAGCGGGCAGTTCACAGTATACTCTGCGTTCGTTCTCGCGTTAATGCTCGCGTTTTCGCTCCAAATTCTTGATGTCATTTGAGCAGCAGCAGGGCGGAGCGTTTACCTACGGGACAAATTGAGGTTGCTGATTGGTCATTTGCTGACACGCCTACTGAACTGATTGACAGGTGGGGGGGGGGGGCATGAGCCTGGCTAGCTGCAGCGGTGTTCTGTGTTTATATGTTAATAAAAAAGTTCAAAAATAAAAAATAAAAACAGGTCCAGCACACCAGGAAATCTGCAGAACCTCACGCAGCCACGTTGGACCAGAGTTTAATTCGCTCGTGACAAATTCATTAATTTCCTCATCATTTCAGTCATGGAGTCAGCGGAGGAGGAAGCGATCACTTGACTTTATTGTGAGACATCGTGCTTGCGTTCGTAAAATTTGAGCTTGGCGCGTTGGTGCCCACATTCAAACGCTTGTGCCTCTGCGTTCGAACGGTGTCGAGCGGCGTTCGGCCGAACGCAGAGCTATACTGGGGCCTTTATGGCTCCAGTATAGCTCTGCATACGTCCGTACACATGTCCTTATGCGCGTACTGTACGCAGACAGTTCAGCCCCACACCCTAGCGTACGTTCTCAAATTCTTGATGTCATTTGAGCAGCTGCAGCGCAGCTCCTGACAAGAGCGTTTACCTACGGGACAAATTGAGGCCGCTGATTGGTCATTTGCTGACACGCCTACTGCAATTGATTGACAGGTCGGGGGGGGAAGAGGCGAGAGCTGGCAGCTCCAGCCGCAGTGGTGTTCTGTGTTTATATGTTAATAAAAAGTTCTAAAAAATTTAAAAAACACGGAGCGCTGGTCCTGCAGCCCACACATCAGACCAGCACACCAGGAAATCTCCAGAACCTCCCGCAGCCACGCTGGACCCGAGTTTAATTTGCTCGTGACAAATTTGTTCATTTCTCATCATTTCAGTCATGGAGTCAACGGAGGAGGAAGCGATCACTTGCCTTTTGGCAAAAAAAATAAAGAAAAGGCCAGATCAGGGATGAAGAAGGGGAATTTAATACATTTGTGCCACATACAAAACAGTCCAGCGCCGGGCAGTTTACAGTATTGTGCAACAACACGTTTGCGTGCGCGGTCGTAAAATTTGAGCTTTGCGCGTACATGCCCTGCGGGGATACGCTTGTACCTCTGCGTAGTACGTGCGTACCTCTGCGTATGGACGTATGCAGAGCTACACTGGAGCCTTTAGTGTAGTGAATTAGTGCTTAGTGTATTTTTTGTTGATGTTTTTCTTAGTTCATATCTTAGATGTTATTAATGTTCTTCTCTTACATTTTATTGTTGGATGTATCTGGGACCATGTGTACATACCATACCATACCATACCATTTTATTTATAAAGCACTTTAAACAGGAACAAGTCCACACAAAGTACATAATCTCGTTTCATCACATGTACCACATGTGGTGCAAATGACAATAAAGATTCTCTGACTCTGACTTGGTACTGGAATGTGAGGGTCACTATGCTAATGTTATAAAACTTGGCAGCCAGGTGTCTGTGTGTGCAACAAGCATAATCCACATCCTCAGAGCGAACATTTCCTACTGCTAGAGAAACAATCAGCCAGGAGCGGGTTTGTTTGTGTCCAGAGAAAGCAAAGAAAGAGAAAGTTTTGATACCATCTAACGTCCAGGTGAGTGAAGGAAGGAGCTGGTTTAAAGACCGTGTAAAGTGAATTTCAACCTTTTCTTCAATAAACATTATAAATGTGATAATTGTAATCTTGTAAATGAGTAAAAAGTCTCAAAATTGTAGCTTAATTAATTTTGGAGTTATAGAGCAAACTGTGTATAAACATCCAAAAAAGCTAAGTCTGGTCCTCTGGACATTCAAAAAACAAAACAAAACAAAGCAAAAAACAAACAAAACATATGTATAAACATATTTCTATTTCAGGATTTTTTAGGCGTGTTTTAAACGTGACCGCGTTTCGTCACGCGGTCCTCATTAGTATAGCCCCACCCCCTGCAGCTCCAGCCGTATAAATGCGTTCTTCGGTGGAGCCGTTCACTCGCTACCGACCGTCTCCCTCCTGTACTCTCACTCCTTTTACGCATGGACTGCAGCCGCTCCATTGTGACATTTCTTTTTTTTTTTTTTGCCAAAAGTCAAGTGATCACTTGAAGCTGTCACCATTCGCTTCCTCCTCCATGAATGAACTTGTCACGAGTGAACTAAAGTCATGTCCAACGAGGCTGCACCAGGTTCTAAATATTTCCTGGTGTGCAGGTCTGTGTGGGCTGAAGGAGAAGCGCTCCCTGTTTTTAATTTATTTTTTTTAAGTTTTCATGAACATATAAACACAGAAAACCGCTGCGCAGCCCTCTGTCTTTTGCTGCTGGAGCGACCTGCACCTGTTTTCACATCCGTGCCCCCCCGCGCGTGTGTGTGTGTGTGTGTGTGTGTGTGTGAGAGCGCCGTGACTCGGCTGACACAGAGGAGATAACTTATCAACGTGATTACTCTTTTTAATCACCAACACAGACCCCGCATGCGAGGTGACCGGCCAGAACTCAGATAAAAACAGAGCAGGTTTACTGCTGCTCCTTGTCTGCCTCTCGCTCAGGGCAGGAAAAGGACATGAGTGCAGTACTGCGCTGAAACCACGCCCACGCGCTGACACGCCCCCAGCGTTCCAGGGCAAGGCAAAATCATGTTTTTTCATGATTTTTGAGACTTAATTTTATAAGGAAATCAATGTTTTTAATCAGTCAGATTTATATGGGTGATTAATAACACATATTTATGCCGTGTGACAAAATAAAAACACACATTTAATTTCACTTTACACGGTCTTTAAAGCTTCAGTATGTAGCTTTTTTTATGAACATATTTCTTCACTCTGTCACTACCTCCTGACAGACTGATGTTAGCCAGGTAATCTCTGAAAAAAAAAAAAAAATATTGTCCCCTTGCTTCTCCAGGTGGTAAATAAGCATTTCTAAAAAGAAAAGGTGACCCACCATTTTCCAGCCAATAAAAACAGAGTTTGTAACCAGCCAATAAAAACAGAGCTTGAATTTGAATCAGCCAATAAAAACAGAGCTTGAATTTGAAATTCAACAGACCACAAGGGGGCAGAGCCACATATGGCTCTGAGGGGGAGGGATCAGAATGCTTTGCCTGTTGAAAATATTTCTAAGTGCTGCAGTTCTACAGAAACTGCATACTGAACCTTTAAATACAGCTCAGTGGAAGCTGTCAGATTATTGTTTACTTCAAAGCTTCAGATGTGAAGCTGGACTGTCCACAAATGTTAAGATACAAAAATGTTCAGTGAGTAGGTGTCACCCTGATGCCACATAAATGCAGATTATTTACACAAAGCATTTGTGTTGTACTTACGCTGGTTTCTGGGTGGCAGATGGTGGGGGCTCCTCCTTCTCCTGGAGCATCATGCGAAAACTGTTCACCTTCTCATCGATTTCCTCGACAGAATATCTGAGTGTCCAAACACAGACAAGTGTTTTAACAAAGACAGAGAAGATGCACACTGCTGTTTAGTATTTTCTACCACAGTGGCCAATAGGGGAGCAGAAAAAAAATCAATTTTTTAAAGAATCTAGATTCTTAGTTCTGGTGATTCTGAATTGATTCTAAAGGCCCATAAATCATTTTTAAAATGCGTTCCCCCCCACCCCCCGCTCCTACTCCCGAGCGTACTGCATATTGCATTACGTGTCTGCTCGGCCGCCGTATTCAACCCGCTCCTTAGTCTTTAAAAGTAATTTCGGATTCTACAATGATCCAAGGTAAGACAGAGCTTAACAAGAGCATGGTTATTTACAAGAAGTCTAAAATAAAATTGCAGTACAATATTTTGGAAATACGACAAAATGCGCGGAAGATGAAAGAGAAGAGGCCGACCAGTGAGCTCTGCAACAAACTTCCAGGCTTCCCCAAAAGCTGCTAAGATTTATCTCTCCATCTCCTGCTATTTTACAAGGATTTACGAGCAGACAGCTCAGTGGAAGGTGAGGGGTTTAGTTTTAATTTTAATACGATGGACCCAACGTACGTTATTTATTCCATCATGTAAATTAAAAATATATATATCATTTTTGCGATAAGCAGCACCACAACTTCACCATGAAACAAAAATGGGAGAAGTTCTGATGCAGCTTCAGCTCAAAGTGTTATTTCTCACAATATACAAAAACTTATAAACAAGTTGTACAACAAATTTAATGTAATGTGTCTTAATGTACTGTGGTAGGTTAATGTACTGTGGTAGGCTGAAGTCTGTTTACTTTTGTATTTATATATTTTGAATTAGTTGTCTGTGATGGACTGGAGACCTGTCCAGGTGTCCCGCGCCTCTCACACAGTGATGGCTGGATATGGGCACCAGTGATACCCATGACCCGGAAAGGAAGAATAGGTAAAGATGATGGATAAATTATTTGTTGGTAGATTTTTTTTAATTTTTTTATTCCAGGCAACCAAGCTAACCTAATACTGGTAAATTAAGTTACAAAATTATATGCACTCCTGCAATTGAGTTTAAAGATAAAGCTAAGCCTACCAGTATGTATGTGTTAGTTCCATGCAATCAACAGCTCACAAAGAACTGGTGTATGTTAAAAAAAACAGTCCAG
>JBBPBX010009523.1:24115-59911 GCA_038048925.1 Garcialebias charrua | reverse complement strand
AGATGTTACCTGACAAGTCCGTGTGAAAAAGTTGTGACAGGGACATGTGGGAGATCTTTAAAAAAAAAAAAAAAAAGTACATTTAATGTTTTTGGTTAAGTACAAGTACGTGTATCTGTGATTGATTGGCTTTACTTATTATAAGTAACCTGTAAATTAAGCACATAGTCAGCACTTAAAATTGCATCCTGGATTTGATACAACAGTGAAATCTATTATAGTTCTCTATTATTGCATAAAAAGCTTTATTTCAGTTTAACATATAAAAACAAACATTGTAATGGAAAAACATTACAAAATTACAAATACATACCTTTTTTCTCATTAGATTATCAAAACAATTTAACTAGATACTTTGTTTGAAAAGCACTAGCAATTACAAACATAAGAGGAAGAACAAAACTAACAGTTTAGCATAAAGTGAACTATTACTGTGTGATGAATAGTTTGTTTTTTTATCAAACCAACAGATGTATACATGCCGTAGTTGGTTCGAGCAATCAGCTACTTGTTTTTACATTCAAGTTGAATGGACCGATTAGCTTTTGTTTTCCACTACAGAGTACAGGCATAAAATTTTGCAAAAAAATAAATAAAAAATAAAAAAGTTGCTATGGCCCCTATTGTAAGTCCCGCAGAAAAATGGCTGGTAATATGTTAATGATTACTTACTTTATTTTGTTTTAGTTTAGGGCCTACTACTAATGCTAACTGTGAAATGCTAATAGCTAATCGCTAACTGCTAAAAGAAAGAAACTCACAAATCGACGGCGCGGGGGAAACTATCAAGTCATGCAACACTACACTGCAAAGATAAAGCCCTACAATTCCGTTTTACTCAGTTTGAAGTTTCTTTCATATTACATTTTAATACATTGTCAGAAACTAATGTTAGCGCCGGGGTTAGCATAAGTGGGGAAAGTCGATGTTAACCCGCCTTACTAAAGATAATGATTAAAACCAACTGTTTGCCTTTTTCGTAGAGTACACTGCAAAGATAAAGCCCTATAATTCCGTTCTGTTTGAGGTTTATTTCATAATACATTTAAATACACTTACCACAAGCATGCGAAAGTCCACTGCCTCCGCTCAATTCATCTTCTCTCGTAAATAAGCGACAGGACATGGTTTGAGCAACAGGAAGTGATGTTTACATTTCAGAATAAAATACTTTTTATTTATTTATTTCTTGTATTGCGTTATTAGGTGTAGTCATAGTCTTAAATATAATAGTTTAGTCATAGAATAGTCATAAATGATAGTTTTACAGCTTTTTTGTACAAATAAATCCGTATAGAGCTAGGATTAGTCCGCCCGTGGTGATTTTATTCTGTAAATACGGAAGTTGTGCTCGTTCCTTTTCCTGTTGGTGCGACGTAATCTTCAAAAGTTGACTCCGGCACTGCTGCGTCTGTTGCTTTCAAAAATAAGGAAGGCGCAGTTGGCTTGCAGGCTGGGACCAGATCAGAGCCAGATGTCAGTTTGTAAACCTCTGAGGCTGGCGCATTCGGTCTGCAGGCAAAAACCGGATCAGAACCACACCCAGCTGCAGCTCATTATCTCAGAATCGGGGTGGAACTGGCACACAACACCACGCCGTCTCTGACTGTTATGCGGATCTGGCGACTTGTAAACGAGCCCGGTAAGGAGTTGGCTCAGAGGTGTAAACCGCATCTGACTGTTATGCGGATCTGGCGACTTGTAAACGGATCCGGCCCAAATGTAAATGCTGTCTGGGATGGTTATATTTTTGTTAAGCACCCATACAACATCTAACAAAGTCACCAGGTCCTCTTGACGTTTCCGTCCAAAGAAAACCGTCCAGAAACCGTCCAGGGGACCTGACTTAACTTTGTTAGATTTTTCTCCCCAGATCATTGAGCATGAATCAGGACACCCATACTACAATTCAATGGGAAATTGGTTTTGGAACTCTGCTTTATTCCTTCCAAAAACAAAAAAAGAATACTGTACTGGTATTTCATTTTGTGACGACTATTGTTAGTTTATGGATTGGCCCATTGTACAGTTGAACTATAACTAAAGTACAATTTTCTTTTAACTCAAAAGATTTACCCTCAGGCTTACGTCTGAATCAATGCATCAGCTGTATTCATTCATATCTATCTGTTCGCCACAGACTCATGTTGGGGCTGCCGTTGTTACACCGTATTGTTTCACATTATTAGTGTATATCTTAGATCTTGTAGTGTACTGTTTAACAAATCTTAATGTTTGTCTTAGATCCTTATCTACTGTTTATTTTTACACTTAATATTTTTGCTATTTTTGGGTGTAACTGGGTACATAATTTTGTTCCACCTCATGCAACACATGTGAAGATGAACTTGAACATGTGCTACTAATGATTGGCTTTGTTTTGTTTGCTTAAAGCTGGCGCTCTGGTAGACTGTAAGCCTTTGTTACATTAGTGCCTATTTTTGTCCAAAATGTAAATTTTTAATGATTTGCATGGTGCCTGATAGAACGTAAAGTTTCTGCTAGAGTGGCTGGTTCTTTATTCCATCTTTTGTTTTCATTTCTGTGTGTTGGCAACAGTGGAGCTGAAACAGATTCCTACAAGTTTTCTCCTCAGGAAATTGCTGTCATAGTTTACAGAAAACTCACCACTTTTCAATTCAATTGAAAAAACTTTATTTATCCCCAGGGAGGCAATTAAAAGAGATGCGTAGAGCATACATAAAAATAAATACAAGATAAAAATACATAAATAGAAGAAAGTGCAATATGCATTAGCAAAGTGCTAATGTAGATACTGTATGCACTTGGTCCCTTTACGAACCTTATTCCAGCAGGAGCAGAGGTCATGCAATGTATTTTGAGGCCCTGTACACACGTAGCCGGATATCAGTAAAACCGAACAGTTTATCATGCGGTTTGGCCTATCATCCACACGTGAACTCCGGTTTATGTAACTATAAACGAATAATAAAAAAACTCCAACCAAAGTGGAGATTTGAGAATTCTCCGCTTTCGAGTCTGCGTGTGGACTTTCAGAACCAGAGGTTTCTGCTCCAGCTGGAGCAGCGCTGACGTCACATAATGCTCGGCGAAAAATAAAAGCTAAAATGTCAACATACCTGCTCTGACATGATTCCCAGTCGACATTTTCCAGCGTTTTATTAACTTTGTACTCCAACACGGTATTTAATAGTAGTTCAACCTCGCAATCTGTCCACACAAATGAAAAAAAAGAAAGAAATAATAACAGGAAGTTGTGGTTGCTTTGAAGGGTTGTGACGGCACTACATTGCCACCTATGGGTTCAGCATATTCATTACAATGCTCTGTGGTGAAAATAACTGGGGACATGTAGACTCATACACATGTAGACAACATAAAGGCCGAGATACACTCGCGCGTCCTCACGGTACGCCTATACGCAGCGTACGTACGCCAAGGCAAAAGTGTAGCCCCGCGTAGCCCCTCAGGGCATGTACGCGCAAAAGTATTTTTTTACTACGCATACGCGATCCGCGTGCGCGATACGCGGTGTCTGACCATAAACTTCCCGGCGCCGGACTGTTTTGTATGTTACACAAATGAAATAAATTCCCCTTCTTTATCGCTGATCGGGNTTGAAGAGAGAGAGATGCATACATTGAGAGAGAGAGATACATGCATTAAGAGATAGATCTATGAATTGAGAGAGAGAGAGAGAGAGATAGAGGGGGGAGAGAGATGCATGCATTGAGAGAGAGATATATATGCATTGAGAGATAGATACATGCATTGAGAGAGATATGCATGCATTGCGAGAGAGAGAGATGCATGCATGCATTGAGAGACAGAGAGCGAGAGAGATATGCATGCATGCATTGAGAGAGAGACATGCATGCATGTATTGAGAGATAGAGAGAAGCATGCATTGAGAGAGATACATAGATTGAGAGAGAGAGATACATGCATTGAGAGAGAGAGATTTATCCATTGAGAAAGAGAGATGCATGCATTGAGAGAGAGAGCGATTCGTGCATTGAAAGAGAGAGAGAGATGCATGCATTGAGAGATAGATCTATGCATTGAGAGAGAGATATGCATGCATGCATTGAGAGAGAGAGAGATGCATGCATTGAGAGAGATAGAGATACAAGCATTGAGAGAGAGAGGCATGCATTGAGAGAGAGAGAGATTTATGCATTGAGAGAGAGAGAGATACATGCATTGAAATAGAGAGAGAGATGCATGCATTAAGAGATGGATCTATGCATTGAGAGAGAGAGAGGGAGAGTGAGATGCATGCATTGAGAGAGATATATGCATTGAGAGTGAGAGATACATGCATTGAGAGATACATGCAATGAGAGAGAGAAATATACATGCATTGAGAGAGAGGGATGCATGCATGCATTGATAGAGTTGCTTGCATTGAGAGAGAGAGAGAGATGCATGCATTGAGAGAGAGATACATGCATGCATTGAGAGAGAGAGAGATGCATGCATGCATTGAGAGAGAAAGAGATGCATGTATGCATTGAGAGAGAGATGCATGCATGCATTGAAAGAGAGAGATTGATGCATGTATGCATTGAGAGAGAGATGCATGCATGCATTGAGAGAGAGATAGTATATATATATATATATATATATGCATGCATTGAGAGAGAAAGAGATGCATGCATGCATTGAGAGAGTTGCTTGCATTGCGAGAGAGATGCATGCATGCATTGACAGAGAGAGAGAGATGCATGCATTGAGAGAGAGAGATACATGCATTGAGAGAGAGAGAGATGCATGCATTGAGAGAGAGAGATGCATGCATTGAGAGAGAGATGAATGCATTGAGAGAGCGAGAGATGCATGCATTGAAAGAGAGAGAGATGGCTGCATTGAGATATAGATCTATGCATTGAGAGAGAGATATGCATGCATGCACTGAGAGAGAGATTCATGCATTGAGAGAGAGATACAAGCATTGAGAGAGAGATGCATGCATTGAGAGAGAGAGATGCATGCAATGAGAGAGAGATACATTCATTGAGAGAGAGAGATGCATACATTGAAATAGAGAGAGATACATGCATTAAGATATATATATATATATATATATATGCATTGAGAGAGAGATAGAGGGAGAGAGAGAGATGCATGCATTGAGAGAGATATATGCATTCAGAGAGAGAGATACATGCATTGAGAGAGAGAGATGCATGCATTGAGAGAGAGATACATGCATTGAGAGAGAGAGAAATATGCATGCATTGAGAGAAAGGATGCATGTATGCATTGAGAGAGTTGCATGCATTGAGAGAGAGAGATACATGCATTGAGAGAGAGAGATGCATGCATGCACTGAGAGAGAGATGCATGCATGCATTGAGAGAGAGATATGCATGCATTGAGAGAGAAAGAGATGCATGCATTGAGAGAGATGCATGCATTGAGAGAGAGATGCATGCATGCATTGAGAGAGATGCATGCATGCATTGAGAGAGAGATATGCATGCATTGAGAGAGAGATACATGCATGCATTGAGAGACAGAGAGCGAGAGACATATGCATGCATGCATTGAGAGAGAGATGCATGCATTGAGAGAGAAATGCATGCATCGAGAGAGATGCATGCATGCATTGAGAGAGATGCATGCATGCATTGAGAGAGATATGCATGCATTGAGAGAGAGAGAGATGCATGCATGCATTGAGAGACAGAGAGCTAGAGAGATATGCATGCATGCATTGACAGAGTGACATGCATGCATGTATTGAGAGAAAGAGAAACATGCATTGAGAGAGATGCATGCATTGAGAGAGAGAGATACATGCATTGAGAGAGAGATATGCATGCATTGAAAGAGAGAGAGATGCATGCATTGAGAGAGCGAGAGATCCATGCATTGAAAGAGAGAGAGATGCATGCATTTAGAGATAGATCTATGCATTGAGAGAGAGAGATACATGCATTGAAATAGAGAGAGATGCATGCATTAAGAGATAGATCTATGCATTGAGAGAGAGAGAGGGAGAGAGAGATGCATGCATTGAGAGAGATATATGCATTGAGAGAGAGATACATGCATTGAGGGAGAGAGAGTGAGAGATGCATGCATTGAGAGAGAGATACATGCATTGAGAAAGAGAGAAATATACATACATTGAGAGAGAGGGATGCATGCATGCATTGAGACAGTTGCATATATTGAGAGAGAGATACATGCATTGAGAGAGAGATGCATGCATTTATTGAGAGAGAGATACATGCATGCATTGAGAGAGAGATGCTTGCATTGAGAGAGAGAGAGATGCATGCATTGAGAGAGATACATGCATTGAGAGAGAGAGAGATGCATGCATTGAGAGAGAGATGCATGCATTGAGAGAGATATATGCATGCATTTAGAGAGAGAGATACATGCATGCATTGAGAGAGATGCATGCATTGAGAGAGAGAGATGCATGCATGCATTGAGAGAGAGATGCATGCATGCATTGAGAGAGAGATATGTATGCATTGAGAGAGAGATACATGCATTGAGAGAGATGCATGCATTGAAAGAGAGATGCATGAATTGAGAGAGAGATGCATGCATTGAGAGATAGATCTATGCATTGAGAGAGAAAGAGATGCATGCATTGAGAGAGATGCATGCATTGAGAAAGAGATGCATGCATTGAGAAAGAGAGATGCATACATGCATTGAGAGAGATGCATGCATGCATTGAGAGAGAGAGAGATATATGCATGCATTGAGAGAGATGCATGCATGCATTGAGGGACAGAGAGCGAGAGAGATATGCATGCATGCATTGAGAGAGAGATGCATGCATTGAGAGAGATGCATGCATGCATTAAGAGATAGATCTATGCATAGAGAGAGAGAGAGAGAGAGGGAGAGAGAGATGCATGCATTGAGAGAGAGATACATGCATTGAGGGAGAGAGAGTGAGAGATGCATGCATTGAGAGAGAGATACATGCATTGAGAGAGAGAGAAATATACATACATTGAGAGAGAGGGATGCATGCATGCATTGAGACAGTTGCATATATTGAGAGAGAGATACATGCATTGAGAGAGATGCATGCATGCATTGAGGGAGAGATGCATGCATGCATTGAGAGAGATACTTGCATTGAGAGAGAGAGAGATGCATGCATTAAGAGAGATACATGCATTGAGAGAGACAGATGCATGCATTGACAGAGAGATGCATGCATTGAGAGAGATATATGCATGCATTTAGAGAGAGAGATACATGCATGCATTGAGAGAGATGCATGCATTGAGAGAGAGAGATGCATGCATGCATTGAGAGAGAGATGCATGCATGCATTGAGAGAGATATGTATGCATTGAGAGAGATACATGCATTGAGAGAGATGCATGCATTGAGAGAGAGTGAGAGATGTATGCATTGAGAGAGATGCATGCATTGAGAGAGAGAGAGAGAGATGGATGCATTGAGGAGAGAGAGAGAGAGCTGCATGCATTGAGAGATGCATGCATTGAAAGAGAGATGCATGAATTGAGAGAGAGATGCATGCATTGATAGATAGATCTATGCATTGAGAGAGAAAGAGATGCATGCATTGAGAGAGATGCATGCATTGAGAAAGAGATGCATGCATTGAGAAAAAGAGATGCATGCATGCATTGAGAGAGATGCATGCATGCATTGAGAGAGATGCATGCATGCATTGAGAGAGAGAGATATATGCATGCATTGAGAGAGAGATGCGTGCATGCATTGAGGGACAGAGAGCGAGAGAGATATGCATGCATGCATTGAGAGAGAGATGCATGCATTGAGAGAGATATGCATGCATGCATCGGCATGCATTGAGAGAGATGCATGCATGCATTGAGAGAGAGATATGCATGCGTTGAGAGAGAGAGATGCATGTATGCATTGAGAGACAGAGAGCTAGAGAGATATGCATGCATGCATTGAGAGAGTGACATGCATGCATGTATTGAGAGAGAGAGAAACATGCATTGAGAGAGAGATGCATGCATTGAGAGAGAGATACATGCATTGAGAGAGAGATATGCATGCATTGAAAGAGAGAGAGATGCATGCATTGAGAGAGCGAGAGATCCATGCATTGAAAGAGAGACAGAGATGCATGCATTGAGAGATAGATCTATGCATTGAGAGAGAGAGATACATGCATTGAAATAGAGAGAGATGCATGCATTAAGAGATAGATCTATGCATTGAGAGAGAGAGAGAGAGAGAGAGAGATGCATGCATTGAGAGAGAGATACATGCATTGAGAGAGAGAGAAATATACATGCATTGAGAGAGAGGGATGCATGCATGCATTGAGAGAGTTGCATATATTGAGAGAGAGATGCATGCATTGAGAGAGAGATGCATGCATGCATTGAGAGAGAGATGCATGCATGCATTGAGAGAGATATGTATGCATTGAGAGAGAGAGAGATGCATGCATTGAGAGAGAGAGATGCATGCATTGAGAGAGAGATGCATGCATTGAAAGAGAGAGGGAGATGCATGCATGCATTGAGAGAGATAGAGATGCATGCATTGAGAAAGAGAGATGCATGTATTGAGAGAGAGAGATGCATGCATTGAGAGATAGATCTATGCATTGAGAGGGAGAAAGAGGGAGAAAGAGAAATGCATGCATTGAGAGAAAGAGATGCATGCATTGAGAGAGATATATGCATGCATTGAGAGAGAGATGCATGCATTGAGAGAGAGATATGCATGCATTGAGAGAGATGCATGCATTGAAAGAGAGAGATGCATGCATTAAAATAGAGAGAGAGATGCATTCATTGAGAGATAGATCTATGCATTGAGAGAGAGAGAGATAGGGGGAGAGAGAGATGCATGCATTGAGAGAGCAAAAGAGATGCATGCATTGAGAGAGATACATGCATTGAGAGAGATGCATGCATTGAGAGAGAGATGTATGCATTGAGAGAGAGAGATGCATGCATGCATAGAGAGAGATGCATGCATTGAGAGAGAGTCAGAGTCAGAGTACTTTTATTAAGATTGCACAAGTTTTCACCCATATAGCATGAATATGTACGCACAGTCATCCTGAGGGTATGAGTGTGTGAAGCTGCTGCCTATTCAGACCACATGAGACATCAAATCACAATATGTTCTTTAGCGCGGCCTCTCTCATCCGTATCGGGATGAAGGTCAAAGGTGTAAGAAACTAGGGAAGTACCATGAGGATCATAGCGTTGGTATTAAAAAAAGTATCACATTTTTTCTACCCAGACACCACATGAGACAGTAAAAACTATACCAATAAGCATATTAAGACAGTTACATGTTGCATTTTGAGACTGAGGCAGGGAGGTTTCTGTCCATAAGACATTCCAGGTAGCAACAGTTTTTGAGATGTAACCAGATGGCCTCCGGTAATGCTCATAGAAAGGTTCTCCGGGGTAGGGGGGTAGCGGACAAGACATAGGAGCAGCTGTTGTCCTCAGTAAGACACGTCTCAGGAGAAATTAGATATCCAACCCTTCCAAGGCTGTTTCCAAGGGAGTCAGATAAGAATGAGAAATATTTTCACTTCAGGCACATGTAGTGATACAACCAGCCTTCAACNGGGGTCCTGGAGGACGCCCCTCCTGTATCCTGTTCCGAGGGGGTCCTGGAGGACTCCCCTCCTGTATCCTGTTCCGAGGGGGTCCAGGAGGACGCCCCTCACATCTTCTGCTGCCCAGAGGCCTCACAGCCGGCTCTAGAGGGGGACGCCTCTACGTCTCCTGAGGGTCCCAGTGCCTGTGACGCCTCGACCTCCACCGAGGGTCCCAAAGTGACGGACGCCTCAACGTCCACTGAGGGTCTCCGCATCGATGGCATCTGTACGTTTGGGGTCTCTACGTTCAATGACTCCACACCTGTTGTCTCTGCGCCCGAAGACGTCTCGTCTCTCGACTCAACGCCAGACGTCTCGTCTCTCGACTCAACGCCAGACGTCTCGTCTCTCGACTCAACGCCAGACGTCTCGTCTCTCGACTCAACGCCAGACGTCTCGTCTCTCGACTCAACGCCAGACGTCTCGTCTCTCGACTCAACGCCAGACGTCTCGTCTCTCGACTCAACGCCAGGCGTCTCGTCTCTCGACTCAACGCCAGACGTTTCGTCTCTCGACTCGTGGCTTGGCGCCACTGCGCCGCATGTGGGTGCTCCTGTTTTGGGTGGACCCTGGAGGGTCCAACCCTCGTCTTCGACTTTCCTGAGGCCTCGTCACCGATGGAGGCTCCTGGTGGTGGACTGCCTTCCTGCCCGCCTGACCGGCCGACCGCCTGACCGGCCCCTGCCTGAGGGACGGCATCCTGGCCGACCGCCTGACCGGCTCCTGCCTGAGGGGCGGCATCCTGGCCGACCGCCTGACCGGCTCCTGCCTGAGGGGCGACGTCCTGGCCGACCGCCTGACCGGCTCCTGCCTGAGGGGCGACGCCCTGGCCGACCGCCTGACCTACCTGGTGGACGGGCCTTGACCACCTGGACGTTTTTGTGTTTTGTGTCTTAGGGTTTTTGTCCCCTGTCCTTGTGGTTTTTCGTACCCGCCGTCCCTGCGGTACCTCCCTCTGCCCGCCTTGTTTTTTAGGGGGGTGTTCTTTGGGGACGCCGGGGGCGTCTTTGAGGGGGGGGTACTGTAAGGATTGGCTCCCTTCGTCCCCCTCTGTTGGTCATGTCTGTCCCCCTTGTGATGTTTTCCTATTGGTCATGTCTGTCCCCCTTGTGATGTTTTCCTATTAGTCAGTTTTTACTTCATGTTTCAGGTTTAGTTCCCCCAGTCTTGTCTGTTAGTTTTAAGAGTTAGTTTCCCAGTTCAGTCTCCATGTTTCAGGTTTAGTTCCCCAGTACTCATCATCCTGGTTTCCTTCATGTTTCATGTTTAGTTCCCCAGTCTTGTCTGTTAGTTAGTTTTAGTAGTTAGTTTTCCTAGTTCGGTCTCCATGTTTATTTACTCATCATCCTAGTTACTTTCATGTTTCAGTTTAGTTTCCGGTCCTGCTCTGTGTCTCTGGTTGATTGTCTAGTTAATTGTCCTCAGGTGTTTGATATCGTCTCGTCTTGTCTGTGTGTATATAAGCCCTGTTCTGTGTCTCAGTGATTGTCGCGTCGTCGTTAGGTACAGCCTAGTCTTGTCTTGGTCCCGTCCTGATGGTCCTGTTGAAATGTAAGTTTTGCTGCCATGCCAGCTCTTTGATTTATGATTATTAAAGTGTTTATTTTGTACCTCTGAGTCTGAGTCCCTGCCTGCACTACTGGATTCGTTCTGTCCTGTGTAAATCCTGACACTTTCTCCTAAACTTTCTTTAAGTAACTAAACTTTAAGTTATTGTGCCAGCAAAGATATCAGTTATTAACACCCATAACTTGTTCTGTTGTTCCTATGTTTCATCTATGCTGAAGTTAATTATAGGAAATTTGATCGATCCAATCATGTACATAATGTATGATGTAATTTATTGATTATGTTAAATAAATGGACCAGTCCTGCTGTTCCAACATAAGTTTGACGTTTCCGGTGAATTACATCTGGTCAAAGTATAGAATTATTTGATATTAAACTGAAAAAGAGAGAACTCACGTTTAAATGATGTATTTTTGTGTCAGACTAAACCCTGCCAATTTATACATCTAAAATATAGGTAAGTCAGCAAACTGACCTCGTTCCTATATTATTACACACACATTGTAATTTCTGCAGCCTTGAGTCTGTAAGGGCGACTCTGTTCCAAAAATGATCCAATTCGGGACTTTATCCACTGATCCAAGCTCTGACCTCAGATGTTGACCAGTACAGCGTCCAGAGTCCCAATCCGAGAGGGTGATCTGTTCACCTTCCAGATAAGCTCGCAAACAGCTGATTCCTCGAGGTCACCGCGCAGACCAGACGTCGGGTGCTCTAGGCATTAAGTCCTGCTGAAGTCGCCCTCGTTTGCGATAGGCCAGTGCTCCACAAAAACGCCAAAAAGCAAAGCTTTGCCATCATATCCAATAAAATCCAGATTCTTCACCTCCACCACAGAGCACAACACAGAGAGCGAGACGCACACCATCCACAATAGGAATTCATGACGTATCCTCTTCGTCACTTTGCCAAGATGGACAGGCTCCCCCCGTGCCCTGCTTTTTGTAGAAATCTTGTTCGTAGAATCGAATGCCCATACCTCCAATCCATCTTAATTTGTGTTTAAGGTGCCCTTCTGAGGAGCTGTAGGCAGCAGCAGAAAAGGCGAGGACGGGGGAGGAGAGGACTAATGCGACTGCCTCCGTCTAGAGTCAGAGAGCAGAGAGATACATGCATATATTGAGAGAGAGAGATACAGGCATGCATTGAAAGAGAGATGCATGCATGCATTGAGAGAGAGAGAGAGATGCATGCATGCATTGAGAGAGATGCATGCATTGAGAAAGAGAGAGATACATGCATATATTAAAAGAAAGGGAGATACATGCATAAATTGAGAGAGATACATGCATGCATTGAGAGAGAGATGCATGCATGCATTGAGAGAGATGCATGCATGTATTGAGAGAGAGTTGCATGCATTGAGAGAGTGAGATATATACATGCATGCATTAAGAGAGAGAGCCATGCATTGAGAGAGAGACGCATGCATTAAGAGAGAGAGACGCATGCATGCATTGAGAGAGAGAGATGCATGCATGCATTGAGAGAGATGCGTGCATTGAGAGAGATATATGCATGCATTTAGAGAGAGAGATACATGCATGCATTGAGAGAGATGCATGCATTGAGAGAGAGAGATGCATGCATGCATTGAGAGAGATATGTATGCATTGAGAGAGAGATACATGCATTGAGAGAGAGATGCATGCATTGAGAGAGAGTGAGAGATGTATGCATTGAGAGAGAGAGAGAGATGCATGCATTGAGGGAGAGAGAGAGCTGCATGCATTGAGAGATGCATGCATTGAAAGAGAGATGCATGAATTGAGAGAGAGATGCATGCATTGAGAGATAGATCTATGCATTGAGAGAGAAAGAGATGCATGCATTGAGAGAGATGCATGCATTGAGAAAGAGATGCATGCATTGAGAAAGAGAGATGCATGCATGCATTGAGAGAGATGCATGCATGCATTGAGAGAGAGATGCATGCATGCATTGAGGGACAGAGAGCGAGAGAGATATGCATGCATGCATGCATTGAGAGAGAGATGCATGCATTGAGAGAGAGATGCATGCATGCATTAAGAGATAGACCTATGCATTGAGAGAGAGAGAGAGGGAGAGAGAGATGCATGCATTGAGAGAGATATATGCATTGAGAGAGAGATACATGCATTGAGGGAGAGAGAGTGAGAGATGCATGCATTGAGAGAGAGATACATGCATTGAGAGAGAGAGAAATATACATACATTGAGAGAGAGGGATGCATGCATGCATTGAGACAGTTGCATATATTGAGAGAGAGATACATGCATTGAGAGAGAGATGCATGCATGCATTGAGAGAGAGATGCATGCATGCATTGAGAGAGATGCATGCATTGAGAGAGAGAGATGCATGCATTGAGAGAGAGATGCATGCATTGAGAGAGAGATGCATGCATTGAGAGAGATATATGCATGCATTTAGAGAGAGAGATACATGCATGCATTGAGAGAGATGCATGCATTGAGAGAGAGAGATGCATGCATGCATTGAGAGAGATGCATGCATGCATTGAGAGAGATATGTATGCATTGAGAGAGAGATACATGCATTGAGAGAGATGCATGCATTGAGAGAGAGTGAGAGATGTATGCATTGAGAGAGATGCATGCATTGAGAGAGAGAGAGAGAGAGATGCATGCATTGAGGGAGAGAGAGAGCTGCATGCATTGAGAGATGCATGCATTGAAAGAGAGATGCATGAATTAAGAGAGATATGCATGCATTGAGAGATAGATCTATGCATTGAGAGAGAAAGAGATGCATGCATTGAGAGAGATGCATGCATTGAGAAAGAGATGCATGCATTGAGAAAGAGAGATGCATGCATGCATTGAGAGAGATGCATGCATGCATTGAGAGAGATATATATATGCATGCATTGAGAGAGATGCATGCATGCATTGAGGGACAGAGAGCGAGAGAGATATGCATGCATGCATTGAGAGAGAGATGCATGCATTGAGAGAGAGATGCATGCATGCATTGAGAGAGATACATGCATGCATTGAGAGAGAGATATGCATGCGTTGAGAGAGAGAGATGCATGTATGCATTGAGAGACAGAGAGCTAGAGAGATATGCATGCATGCATTGAGAGAGTGACATGCATGCATGTATTGAGAGAGAGAGAAACATGCATTGAGAGAGAGATGCATGCATTGAGAGAGAGAGATACATGCATTGAGATAGAGATATGCATGCATTGAAAGAGAGAGAGATGCATGCATTGAGAGAGCGAGAGATCCATGCATTGAAAGAGAGAGAGAGAGATGCATGCATTGAGAGATAGATCTATGCATTGAGAGAGAGAGATCCATGCATTGAAAAAGAGAGAGAGAGAGATGCATGCATTAAGAGATAGATCTATGCATTGAGAGAGAGAGAGAGAGAGAGAGAGAGAGAGAGAGAGGGAGAGAGAGATGCATGCATTGAGAGAGAGATATATGCATTGAGAGAGAGATACATGCATTGAGGGAGAGAGAGTGAGAGATGCATGCATTGAGAGAGAGATACATGCATTGAGAGAGAGAGAAATATACATGCATTGAGAGAGAGGGATGCATGCATGCATTGAGAGAGTTGCATATATTGAGAGAGAGATACATGCATTGAGAGAGAGATGCATGCATGCATTGAGAGAGAGATGCATGCATGCATTGAGAGAGATATGTATGCATTGAGAGAGATACATGCATTGAGAGAGAGATGCATGCATTGAGAGAGAGTGAGAGATGCATGCATTGAGAGAGAGATGCATGCATTGAGAGAGAGAGAGAGATGTATGCATTGAGAGAGAGATGCATGCATTGAAAGAGAGAGGGAGATGCAGGCATGCATTGAGAGAGATAGAGATGCATGCATTGAGAAAGAGAGCTGCATGTATTGAGAGAGAGAGATGCATGCATTGAGAGATAGATCTATGCATTGAGAGGGAGAAAGAGGGAGAAAGAGAAATGCATGCATTGAGAGAAAGAGATGCATGCATTGAGAGAGAGATATATGCATGCATTGAGAGAGAGATGCATGCATTAAGAGAGAGATATGCATGCATTGAGAGAGATGCATGCATAGAAAGAGAGAGATGCATGCATTAAAATAGAGAGAGAGATGCATTCATTGAGAGATAGATCTATGCATTGAGAGAGAGAGAGATAGGGGAGAGAGAGATGCATGCATTGAGAGAGCAAAAGAGATGCATCATTGAGAGAGAGATACATGCATTGAGAGAGAGATGCATGCATTGAGAGAGATACATGCATTGAGAGAGATGCATGCATTGAGAGAGAGATGTATGCATTGAGAGAGAGAGATGCATGCATGCATAGAGAGAGATGCATGCATTGAGAGAGAGTCAGAGTCAGAGTACTTTTATTAAGATTGCACAAGTTTTCACCCATACAGCATGAATATGTACGCACAGTCATCCTGAGAGGGTATGAGTGTGTGAAGCTGCTGCCTATTCAGACCACATGAGACATCAAATCACAATATGTTCTTTAGCGCGGGCTCTCTCATCCGTATCGGGATGAAGGTCAAAGGTGTAAGAAACTAGGGAAGTACCATGAGGATCATAGCGTTGGTATTAAAAAAAGTATCACATTTTTTCTACCCAGACACCACATGAGACGGTAAAAACTATACCAATAAGCACATTTAAGACAGTTACATGTTGCATTTTGAGACTGAGGCAGGGAGGTTTCTGTCCATAAGACATTCCAGGTAGCAACAGTTTCTGAGATGTAACCAGATGGCCTCCGGTAATGCTCATAGAAAGGTTCTCCGGGGTAGGGGGGTAGCGGACAAGACATAGGAGCAGCTGTTGTCCTCAGTAAGACACGTCTCAGGAGAAATTAGATATCCAACCCTTCCAAGGCTGTTTCAAAGGGAGTCAGATAAGAATGAGAAATATTTTCACTTCAGGCACATGTAGTGATACAACCAGCCTTCAACCTTCGATGTGGGGACCTGCAAATCCAACGTTGGTCTTCAACCTTCATCCAAGGGCCTCCTCCTCTGCGTCAATCGAGGGATCCCCTCTACATGATGATTAAAACCATTGTTGATGATGAAATCAACGACTCTAATCGTTATGGAATTACTGCTGTGGAATTACAGCTGTGGATTATAAGATTTTGTTTTCCAAGGGATTACAGACTCAGTTTTCCAAGGGTTTACAGACTCAGTTTTCCAAAGGATTAAAAGCTTACCGCAATGGGATTACCTGCGAACACTGTGGAATTTCCAAAAATATTATGGAATTATAATTTTTGATTTTTTTTCCCCACTTGCAGGATTACATCAAGATAAGAGACATTCGGTGGTATCCTTTCGTGTTGGACCTCATCCCCGTGGACAGGCGATGAGTTCCAAAAGGGGGGACTGTAGTGATACAACCTTGAGTTTTGAAGCACGTCTCTGATCGCTCTCAGTAATGAACTTTTTGGGAGTTATTCCTGAAGGGACAATAATACTTTTATTACTTTTAATTTGAATCAAACGTCATAAATTAAGTCATTCAGAGACTTCTTTTAATTTGTGTTAATTCAAATGTCATCAATGAATAACTTGTGTTACTTGTATAAGCATGTTTGATAGTCAAAGACTGGTTAATTCAAACTGTTTAATTCAAGTTGGAAATCCAATGTTATTTCAAAATGATGGTCACGTCTTCATATGATGAATCAAATGGTGAAAGTGAATTAATATGTCAGACTGAACTCAGTTTGTTAGAAGTTAGAACACAGTTTTAATCAGTTGTTTTATGAAGCTGGCTCCAGTCAATCTGTTTCTCTCTCTTCATTCTAAACAACTTCTTCTCTGTTCTAAAAACTGATATCCGAGTGACCTTCATTCCACTGGTTCGTTTGGACCAATGGGGAAAGAACAAATCACTGAACACAGATCCTTGCTCTTAAAGTTCTAAGCTTTTGCTGGAACTGACGGAGTTTGCTGAGGTCCTCAAGCCATGATGAGGTTCCCCAAAGAGCTGAATGATCATCTAGTCACACGCTAAGGACACGTCATTCAGTTAAAAGATTTATAACATGCCTGTTATAAATCTATTTCAAGCCGTGAAAAGATTCACTTTATTGACATTCTTTTAAGGAACGTCTTATCTTGAAAACAACACCAGGAAAGGCCGTTACTTTCGGTTCGAGTCAAGGCGCACGTCTGGAGATGCTGAAAACGGTAAACAAACTGACCAGCTGGACCAACTGGGGACTGACATCTTCACGAGGTAACAAGTCGTCAAATGATTTGCCAAGTGTACCAACGTGTAGTCGAGTTCGACCGGAGAGCTGCCATGTTTCTGGTTAAAACACATCAAGATAATGTCTCTCCTCATCCTTCATTCTCTTTTCCTCCATTTCCTTCCTCCTAAACTTTCTTTAAGTAACTAAACTTTAAGTTATTGTGCCAGCAAAGATATCAGTTATTAACACCCATAACTTGTTCTGTTGTTCCTATGTTTCATCTATGCTGAAGTTAATTATAGGAAATTTGATCGATCCAATCATGTACATAATGTATGATGTAATTTATTGATTATGTTAAATAAATGGACCAGTCCTGCTGTTCCAACATAAGTTTGACGTTTCCGGTGAATTACATCTGGTCAAAGTATAGAATTATTTGATATTAAACTGAAAAAGAGAGAACTCGCGTTTAAATGATGTATTTTTGTGTCAGACTAAACCCTGCCAATTTATACATCTAAAATATAGGTAAGTCAGCAAACTGACCTCGTTCCTATATTATTACACACACATTGTAATTTCTGCAGCCTTGAGTCTGTAAGGGCGACTCTGTTCCAAAAATGATCCAATTCGGGACTTTATCCACTGATCCAAGCTCTGACCTCAGATGTTGACCAGTACAACGTCCAGAGTCCCAATCCGAGTGGGTGATCTGTTCACCTTCCAGATAAGCTCGCAAACAGCTGATTCCTCGAGGTCACCGCGCAGACCAGACGTCGGGTGCTCTAGGCATTAAGTCCTGCTGAAGTCGCCCTCGTTTGGGATAGGCCAGTGCTCCACAAAAACGCCAAAAAGCAAAGCTTTGCCATCATATCAATAAAATCCAGATTCTTCACCTCCACCACAGAGCACAACACAGAGAGCGAGACGCACACCATCCACAGTAGGAATTCATGACGTATCCTCTTTGTCACTTTGCCAAGATGGACAGGCTCTCCCCGTGCCCTGCTTTTTGTAGAAATCTTGTTCGTAGAATTGAATGCCCATACCTCCAATCCATCTTAATTTGTGTTCGAGGTGCCCTTCTGAGGAGCTGCAGGCAGCAGCAGAAAAGGCGAGGACGGGGGAGGAGAGGACTAATGCGACTGCCTCCGTCTAGAGCCAGAGAGCAGAGAGAGATACATGCATATATTGAGAGAGAGAGAGATGCATGCATGCATTGAAAGAGAGATGCATGCATGCATTGAGAGAGAGAGAGAGATGCATGCATGCATTGAGAGAGATGCATGCATTGAGAGAGATGCATGCATTGAGAGAGATGCATGCATTGAGAGAGATGCATGCATTGAGAGAGATGCATGCATTGAGAGAGATGCATGCATTGAGAGAGATGCATGCATTGAGAAAGAGAGAGATACATGCATATATTAAAAGAAAGGGAGATGCATGCATAAATTGAGAGAGAGAGATACATGCATGCATTGAGCGAGAGATGCATGCATGTATTGAGAGAGAGGTACATGCATGCATTGAGAGAGTGAGATATATGCATGCATGCATTAAGAGAGAGATCCATGCATTGAGAGAGAGACGCATGCATTAAGAGAGAGAGACGCATGCATGCATTGAGAGAGAGAGATGCATGCATGCATTGAGAGAGATGCATGCATTGAGAAAGAGAGAGATACATGCATGTATTGAAAGAAAGGGTGATGCATTCATAAATTGAGGGAGAGATGCATGCATGCATTGAGAGAGATGCATGCATGCATTGAGAGACAGAGAGAGAGATGCATGCATGCAATGAGAGAGAGATGTATGCATTGAGAGAGATATACATGCATTGAAAGAGAGAGAGAGATGCATGCATTGAGAGAGAGATGCATGCATTGAAAGAGAGATAGAGATGCATGCATTGAGAGAGAGATATATGCATGCATTGAGAGAGAGAGATGCATGCAATGAGAGAGAGAGAGGGAGAGAGATATGCATGCATTGAGAGACAGAGAGATATGCATGCATTGAGAGACAGAGAGAGAGATATGCATGCATGCATTGAGAGAGAGATATCCATGCATTATTGAGAGAGAGAATCATGCATTGAGAGAGAGATGCATGCATTGAGAGAGAGAGATACATGCATTGAGAGAGATGTATGCATTGAAAGAGAGAGAGATGCATGCATTGAGAGATAGATCTATGCATTGAGAGAGAGAGAGGAATGCATGCATGCATTGAGAGAGATGCATGCATTGAGAGAGAGATACATGCATTGAGAGAGAAATGCATACATTGAGAGAGATGCATTCATTGAGAGAGAGGTGCATGCATTAAAATAGAGATACATGCATTGAGAGATAGATCTATGCATTGAGAGAGAGAGGGAGAGAGATGCATGCATTGAGAGAGAGATACATGCATTGAGAGCGATGCATGCATTGAGAGAGAGAGATATGCATGCATTGAGAGAGATGCATTTATTGAGAGAGAGAGAGAGATGCATGCATTGAGAGAGAGAGATGCATGCATGCATTTAGAGAGGGAGAGATATGCATGTATTGAGAGAAAGAGAGAGAGACAGAGAGAGAGATGAATGCATGCATTGAGAGAGTGATATGCATGCATGCATTGAGAGAGAGAGAGAAGCATGCATTGAGAGAGATGCATGCATTGAGAGAGAGATACATGCATTGAGAGAGAGATACATGCATTGAGAGAGAGAGATGCATGCACTGAGAGAGAGACAAAGAGAGATGCATGCATTGAGAGAGAGATGCATGCATTATGAGAGAGATGCATGCATTGAAAGAGAGAGAGATGTATGCATTGAGAGATAGATCTATGCATTGAGAGAAAGAGATATGCATGCATGCTTTGAGAGAAAGATAGATGCATGCATTGAGAGAGAGAGAGATACATGCATTGAGTGAGAGAGATACATGCATTGAGAGAGAAATGCATGCATTGAGAGTGATACATGCATTGAGAGAGAGAGAGATGCATGCATTGAAATAAAGAGAGATGCATGCATTGAGAGATAGATCTATGCATTGAGAGGGAGAAAGAGGGAGAGAGAGAAATGCATGCATTGAGAGAAAGAGATGCATGCATTGAGAGAGAGAGATACATGCATTGAGAGAAAGATATGAAATAGAGAGAGATGCATGCATTGAGAGATAGATCTATGCATTGAGAGAGAGAGAGATGCATGCATTGAGAGAGAGATGCATGCATTGAGAGAGAGAGATGCATGAATTGAGAGAGAGATGCATGCATGCATTGAGAGAGATGCATGTATTGAGAGATGCATACATGCATTGAGAGATAGATGCATGCATGCATTTAGAGAGAGAGATATATATGCATTGAGAGTGCGAGAGAGAGAGAGAGGGAGATAGAGATATATACATGCATTGAGAGACACAGAGAGAGAGATGCATGCATGCATTGAGAGAGATAGAGAGAGAAGAATGCATGCATTGAGAGAGTGATATGCATGCATGCATTGAGAGAGAGAGAAGCATGCATTGAGAGAGATGCATGCATTGAGAGAGATACGTGCATTGAGAGATAGATCAATGCATTGAGAGAAAGAGATATGCATGCATGCATTGAGAGAGAGATAGATGCATGCATTGAGAGAGAGATGCATGCATTGAGAGAGAGAGATGCATGCATTGAGAGCGATGCATGCATTGAGAGAGAGAGCTCTCTCTCTCAATGCATAGACAGAAATGCATGCATTGAGAGAGAGATGCATGCATTTAGAGAGAGATACATGCATTGAGAGGAATATGCATGCATTGAGAGAGAGATACATGCATTGAGAGAGAGATGCATGCATGCATGCATTGAGAGAGATGCAGGCATTGAGAGAGAGATGCATGTATTAAGAGAGAGATAAGCATGCATTGAGAGAGATTCATGCATATATTGAGAGAGAGATACATGCATGCATTGAGAGAGTTGCATGCATTGAGAAAGAGAGATACATGCATATATTGAGAGAGAAGGAGATACATGAATAATTGAGAGAGATATGCATGCATGCTTTGAGAGAAAGATAGATGCATGCATTGAGAGAGAGAGATACATGCATTGAGAGAGAGAGATACATGCATTGAGAGAGAGATGCATGCATTGAGAGAGAGATGCATGCATTGAGAGCGATGCATGCATTGAGAGAGATGCATGCATTGAAATAAAGAGAGAGATGCATGCATTGAGAGATAGATCTATGCATTGAGAGGGAGAAAGAGGGAGAGAGAGAAATGCATGCATTGAGAGAAAGAGATGCATGCATTGAGAGAGAGAGATACATGCATTGAGAGAAAGATATGAAATAGAGAGAGATGCATGCATTGAGAGATAGATCTATGCATTGAGAGAGAGAGAGATGCATGCATTGAGAGAGAGATGCATGCATTGAGAGAGAGAGATGCATGAATTGAGAGAGAGATGCATGCATGCATTGAGAGAGATGCATGTATTGAGAGAGAGAGATGCATGCATTGAGAGATGCATACATGCATTGAGAGATAGATGCATGCATGCATTTAGAGAGAGAGAGAGATATGTATGCATTGAGAGTGCGAGAGAGAGGGAGATAGAGATAGATACATGCATTGAGAGACACAGAGAGAGAGAGATGCATGCATGCATTGAGAGAGATAGAGAGAGAAGAATGCATGCATTGAGAGAGTGATATGCATGCATGCATTGAGAGAGAGAGAAGCATGCATTGAGAGAGATGCATGCATTGAGAGAGAGATACATGCATTGAGAGAGAGAGAAACATGCATTGAGAGAGATGTATGCATTGAAAGAGAGAGAGATGCATGCATTGAGAGATAGATCTATGCATTGAGAGAGAGAGAGGAATGCATGCATGCATTGAGAGAGATGCATGCATTGAGAGAGAGATACATGCATTGAGAGAGAAATGCATACATTGAGAGAGATGCATTCATTGAGAGAGAGGTGCATGCATTAAAATAGAGATACATGCATTGAGAGATAGATCTATGCATTGAGAGAGAGAGGGAGAGAGATGCATGCATTGAGAGAGAGATACATGCATTGAGAGCGATACATGCATTGAGAGAGAGAGATATGCATGCATTGAGAGAGATGCATTTATTGAGAGAGAGAGAGAGATGCATGCATTGAGAGAGAGAGATGCATGCATGCATTTAGAGAGGGAGAGATATGCATGCATTGAGAGAAAGAGAGAGAGACAGAGAGAGAGAGATGAATGCATGCATTGAGAGAGTGATATGCATGCATGCATTGAGAGAGAGAGAGAGAAGCATGCATTGAGAGAGATGCATGCATTGAGAGAGAGATACATGCATTGAGAGAGAGAGATACATGCATTGAGAGAGAGAGATGCATGCACTGAGAGAGAGACAAAGAGATGCATGCATTGAGAGAGAGATGCATGCATTATGAGAGAGATGCATGCATTGAAAGAGAGAGAGATGTATGCATTGAGAGATAGATCTATGCATTGAGAGAAAGAGATATGCATGCATGCTTTGAGAGAAAGATAGATGCATGCATTGAGAGAGAGAGAGATACATGCATTGAGTGAGAGAGATACATGCATTGAGAGAGAAATGCATGCATTGAGAGTGATACATGCATTGAGAGAGAGAGAGATGCATGCATTGAAATAAAGAGAGATGCATGCATTGAGAGATAGATCTATGCATTGAGAGGGAGAAAGAGGGAGAGAGAGAAATGCATGCATTGAGAGAAAGAGATGCATGCATTGAGAGAGAGAGATACATGCATTGAGAGAAAGATATGAAATAGAGAGAGATGCATGCATTGAGAGATAGATCTATGCATTGAGAGAGAGAGATGCATGCATTGAGAGAGAGATGCATGCATTGAGAAAGAGAGATATGCATGAATTGAGAGAGAGATACATGCATGCATTGAGAGAGATGCATGTATTGAGAGAGAGAGATGTATGCATTGAGAGATGCATACATGCATTGAGAGATAGATGCATGCATGCATTTAGAGAGAGAGATATGCATGCATTGAGAGTGCGAGAGAGAGAGAGAGAGAGCGAGATAGAGATATATACATGCATTGAGAGACACAGAGAGAGAGATGCATGCATGCATTGAGAGAGAGAGAGAGAGAGAGAGAAGAATGCATGCATTGAGAGAGTGATATGCATGCATGCATTGAGAGAGAGAGAGAAGCATGCATTGAGAGAGATGCATGCATTGAGAGAGATACGTGCATTGAGAGATAGATCAATGCATTGAGAGAAAGAGATATGCATGCATGCATTGAGAGAGAGATAGATGCATGCATTGAGAGAGAGATGCATGCATTGAGAGAGAGAGATGCATGCATTGAGAGCGATGCATGCATTGAGAGAGAGAGCTCTCTCTCTCAATGCATAGACAGAAATGCATGCATTGAGAGAGAGATGCATGCATTTAGAGAGAGATACATGCATTGAGAGGAATATGCATGCATTGAGAGAGAGATACATGCATTGAGAGAGAGATGCATGCATGCATGCATTGAGAGAGATGCAGGCATTGAGAGAGAGATGCATGTATTAAGAGAGAGATAAGCATGCATTGAGAGAGATTCATGCATATATTGAGAGAGAGATACATGCATGCATTGAGAGAGTTGCATGCATTGAGAAAGAGAGATACATGCATATATTGAGAGAGAAGGAGATACATGAATAATTGAGAGAGATATGCATGCATGCTTTGAGAGAAAGATAGATGCATGCATTGAGAGAGAGAGATACATGCATTGAGAGAGAGAGATACATGCATTGAGAGAGAGATGCATGCATTGAGAGAGAGATGCATGCATTGAGAGCGATGCATGCATTGAGAGAGATGCATGCATTGAAATAAAGAGAGAGATGCATGCATTGAGAGATAGATCTATGCATTGAGAGGGAGAAAGAGGGAGAGAGAGAAATGCATGCATTGAGAGAAAGAGATGCATGCATTGAGAGAGAGAGATACATGCATTGAGAGAAAGATATGAAATAGAGAGAGATGCATGCATTGAGAGATAGATCTATGCATTGAGAGAGAGAGATGCATGCATTGAGAGAGAGATGCATGCATTGAGAGAGAGAGATGCATGAATTGAGAGAGAGATGCATGCATGCATTGAGAGAGATGCATGTATTGAGAGAGAGAGATGCATGCATTGAGAGATGCATACATGCATTGAGAGATAGATGCATGCATGCATTTAGAGAGAGAGAGATATGTATGCATTGAGAGTGCGAGAGAGAGAGAGAGGGAGATAGAGATAGATACATGCATTGAGAGACACAGAGAGAGAGAGATGCATGCATGCATTGAGAGAGATAGAGAGAGAAGAATGCATGCATTGAGAGAGTGATATGCATGCATGCATTGAGAGAGAGAGAAGCATGCATTGAGAGAGATGCATGCATTGAGAGAGAGATACATGCATTGAGAGATAGATCTATGCATTGAGAGAAAGAGATATGCATGCATGCATTGAGAGAGAGATAGATGCATGCATTGAGAGAGAGATGCATGCATTGAGAGAGAGATCTATGCATTGAGAGAGATGCATGCATTGAGAGAGAGAGATGCATGCATTGAGAGCGATGCATGCATTGAGAGAGAGAGCTCTCTCTCTCAATGCATAGACAGAAATGCATGCATTGAGAGAGATGCATGCATTGAGAGAGAGAGAGATACATGCATTGAGAGGAAGATGCATGCATTGAGAGAGAGATAAGCATGCATTGAGAGAGATACATGCATATATTGAGAGAGAGATACATGCATGCATTGAGAGAGATGCATGCATTGAGAAAGAGAGATACATGCATATATTGAGAGAGAGGGAGATACATGAATAATTGAGAGAGAGATGCATGCATGCATTGAGAGAGAGATGCATGCATGCATGCATTGAGAGAGATGCAGGCATTGAGAGAGAGATGCATGCATTAAGAGAGAGATAAGCATGCATTGAGAGAGACACATGCATATATTGAGAGAGAGATACATGCATGCATTGAGAGAGATGCATGCATTGAGAAAGAGAGATACATGCATATATTGAGAGAGAGGGAGATACATGAATAATTGAGAGAGAGATGCATGCATGCATTGAGAGAGAGATGCGTGCATTGAGAGAGAGATATGCATGCATTGAGAGAGAGAGATGCATACATTGAGAGAGAGATTCATGCATTGAAAGAGAGAGATGCATGCAATGAGAGAGAGAGAGGGAGAGAGATATGCATGCATTGAGAGACAGAGAGATATGCATGCATTGAGAGACAGAGAGAGAGATATGCATGCATGCATTGAGAGAGATATCCATGCATTATTGAGAGAGAGAATCATGCATTGAGAGAGAGATGCATGCATTGAGAGAGAGAGAAACATGCATTGAGAGAGATGTATGCATTGAAAGAGAGAGAGATGCATGCATTGAGAGATAGATCTATGCATTGAGAGAGAGAGAGGAATGCATGCATGCATTGAGAGAGATGCATGCATTGAGAGAGAGATACATGCATTGAGAGAGAAATGCATACATTGAGAGAGATGCATTCATTGAGAGAGAGGTGCATGCATTAAAATAGAGATACATGCATTGAGAGATAGATCTATGCATTGAGAGAGAGAGGGAGAGAGATGCATGCATTGAGAGAGAGATACATGCATTGAGAGCGATACATGCATTGAGAGAGAGAGATATGCATGCATTGAGAGAGATGCATTTATTGAGAGAGAGAGAGAGATGCATGCATTGAGAGAGAGAGATGCATGCATGCATTTAGAGAGGGAGAGATATGCATGCATTGAGAGAAAGAGAGAGAGACAGAGAGAGAGAGATGAATGCATGCATTGAGAGAGTGATATGCATGCATGCATTGAGAGAGAGAGAGAGAAGCATGCATTGAGAGAGATGCATGCATTGAGAGAGATACATGCATTGAGAGAGAGAGATACATGCATTGAGAGAGAGAGATGCATGCACTGAGAGAGAGACAAAGAGATGCATGCATTGAGAGAGAGATGCATGCATTATGAGAGAGATGCATGCATTGAAAGAGAGAGAGATGTATGCATTGAGAGATAGATCTATGCATTGAGAGAAAGAGATATGCATGCATGCTTTGAGAGAAAGATAGATGCATGCATTGAGAGAGAGAGAGATACATGCATTGAGTGAGAGAGATACATGCATTGAGAGAGAAATGCATGCATTGAGAGTGATACATGCATTGAGAGAGAGAGAGATGCATGCATTGAAATAAAGAGAGATGCATGCATTGAGAGATAGATCTATGCATTGAGAGGGAGAAAGAGGGAGAGAGAGAAATGCATGCATTGAGAGAAAGAGATGCATGCATTGAGAGAGAGAGATACATGCATTGAGAGAAAGATATGAAATAGAGAGAGATGCATGCATTGAGAGATAGATCTATGCATTGAGAGAGAGAGATGCATGCATTGAGAGAGAGATGCATGCATTGAGAAAGAGAGATATGCATGAATTGAGAGAGAGATACATGCATGCATTGAGAGAGATGCATGTATTGAGAGAGAGAGATGCATGCATTGAGAGATGCATACATGCATTGAGAGATAGATGCATGCATGCATTTAGAGAGAGAGATATGCATGCATTGAGAGTGCGAGAGAGAGAGAGAGAGAGCGAGATAGAGATATATACATGCATTGAGAGACACAGAGAGAGAGATGCATGCATGCATTGAGAGAGAGAGAGAGAGAGAAGAATGCATGCATTGAGAGAGTGATATGCATGCATGCATTGAGAGAGAGAGAGAAGCATGCATTGAGAGAGATGCATGCATTGAGAGAGATACGTGCATTGAGAGATAGATCAATGCATTGAGAGAAAGAGATATGCATGCATGCATTGAGAGAGAGATAGATGCATGCATTGAGAGAGAGATGCATGCATTGAGAGAGAGAGATGCATGCATTGAGAGCGATGCATGCATTGAGAGAGAGAGCTCTCTCTCTCAATGCATAGACAGAAATGCATGCATTGAGAGAGAGATGCATGCATTTAGAGAGAGATACATGCATTGAGAGGAATATGCATGCATTGAGAGAGAGATACATGCATTGAGAGAGAGATGCATGCATGCATGCATTGAGAGAGATGCAGGCATTGAGAGAGAGATGCATGTATTAAGAGAGAGATAAGCATGCATTGAGAGAGATTCATGCATATATTGAGAGAGAGATACATGCATGCATTGAGAGAGTTGCATGCATTGAGAAAGAGAGATACATGCATATATTGAGAGAGAAGGAGATACATGAATAATTGAGAGAGATATGCATGCATGCTTTGAGAGAAAGATAGATGCATGCATTGAGAGAGAGAGATACATGCATTGAGAGAGAGAGATACATGCATTGAGAGAGAGATGCATGCATTGAGAGAGAGATGCATGCATTGAGAGCGATGCATGCATTGAGAGAGATGCATGCATTGAAATAAAGAGAGAGATGCATGCATTGAGAGATAGATCTATGCATTGAGAGGGAGAAAGAGGGAGAGAGAGAAATGCATGCATTGAGAGAAAGAGATGCATGCATTGAGAGAGAGAGATACATGCATTGAGAGAAAGATATGAAATAGAGAGAGATGCATGCATTGAGAGATAGATCTATGCATTGAGAGAGAGAGATGCATGCATTGAGAGAGAGATGCATGCATTGAGAGAGAGAGATGCATGAATTGAGAGAGAGATGCATGCATGCATTGAGAGAGATGCATGTATTGAGAGAGAGAGATGCATGCATTGAGAGATGCATACATGCATTGAGAGATAGATGCATGCATGCATTTAGAGAGAGAGAGAGATATGTATGCATTGAGAGTGCGAGAGAGAGAGAGAGGGAGATAGAGATAGATACATGCATTGAGAGACACAGAGAGAGAGAGATGCATGCATGCATTGAGAGAGATAGAGAGAGAAGAATGCATGCATTGAGAGAGTGATATGCATGCATGCATTGAGAGAGAGAGAAGCATGCATTGAGAGAGATGCATGCATTGAGAGAGAGATACATGCATTGAGAGATAGATCTATGCATTGAGAGAAAGAGATATGCATGCATGCATTGAGAGAGAGATAGATGCATGCATTGAGAGAGAGATGCATGCATTGAGAGAGAGATCTATGCATTGAGAGAGATGCATGCATTGAGAGAGAGAGATGCATGCATTGAGAGCGATGCATGCATTGAGAGAGAGAGCTCTCTCTCTCAATGCATAGACAGAAATGCATGCATTGAGAGAGATGCATGCATTGAGAGAGAGAGAGATACATGCATTGAGAGGAAGATGCATGCATTGAGAGAGAGATAAGCATGCATTGAGAGAGATACATGCATATATTGAGAGAGAGATACATGCATGCATTGAGAGAGATGCATGCATTGAGAAAGAGAGATACATGCATATATTGAGAGAGAGGGAGATACATGAATAATTGAGAGAGAGATGCATGCATGCATTGAGAGAGAGATGCATGCATGCATGCATTGAGAGAGATGCAGGCATTGAGAGAGAGATGCATGCATTAAGAGAGAGATAAGCATGCATTGAGAGAGACACATGCATATATTGAGAGAGAGATACATGCATGCATTGAGAGAGATGCATGCATTGAGAAAGAGAGATACATGCATATATTGAGAGAGAGGGAGATACATGAATAATTGAGAGAGAGATGCATGCATGCATTGAGAGAGAGATGCGTGCATTGAGAGAGAGATATGCATGCATTGAGAGAGAGAGATGCATACATTGAGAGAGAGATTCATGCATTGAAAGAGAGAGATGCATGCAATGAGAGAGAGAGAGGGAGAGAGATATGCATGCATTGAGAGACAGAGAGATATGCATGCATTGAGAGACAGAGAGAGAGATATGCATGCATGCATTGAGAGAGATATCCATGCATTATTGAGAGAGAGAATCATGCATTGAGAGAGAGATGCATGCATTGAGAGAGAGAGAAACATGCATTGAGAGAGATGTATGCATTGAAAGAGAGAGAGATGCATGCATTGAGAGATAGATCTATGCATTGAGAGAGAGAGATGCATGCATTGAGAGAGAGATGCATGCATTGAGAGAGAGAGATGCATGAATTGAGAGAGAGATGCATGCATGCATTGAGAGAGATGCATGTATTGAGAGAGAGAGATGCATGCATTGAGAGATGCATACATGCATTGAGAGATAGATGCATGCATGCATTTAGAGAGAGAGAGAGATATGTATGCATTGAGAGTGCGAGAGAGAGAGAGAGGGAGATAGAGATAGATACATGCATTGAGAGACACAGAGAGAGAGAGATGCATGCATGCATTGAGAGAGATAGAGAGAGAAGAATGCATGCATTGAGAGAGTGATATGCATGCATGCATTGAGAGAGAGAGAAGCATGCATTGAGAGAGAGATAGATGCATGCATTGAGAGAGAGATGCATGCATTGAGAGAGAGATCTATGCATTGAGAGAGATGCATGCATTGAGAGAGAGAGATGCATGCATTGAGAGCGATGCATGCATTGAGAGAGAGAGCTCTCTCTCTCAATGCATAGACAGAAATGCATGCATTGAGAGAGATGCATGCATTGAGAGAGAGAGAGATACATGCATTGAGAGGAAGATGCATGCATTGAGAGAGAGATAAGCATGCATTGAGAGAGATACATGCATATATTGAGAGAGAGATACATGCATGCATTGAGAGAGATGCATGCATTGAGAAAGAGAGATACATGCATATATTGAGAGAGAGGGAGATACATGAATAATTGAGAGAGAGATGCATGCATGCATTGAGAGAGAGATGCATGCATGCATGCATTGAGAGAGATGCAGGCATTGAGAGAGAGATGCATGCATTAAGAGAGAGATAAGCATGCATTGAGAGAGACACATGCATATATTGAGAGAGAGATACATGCATGCATTGAGAGAGATGCATGCATTGAGAAAGAGAGATACATGCATATATTGAGAGAGAGGGAGATACATGAATAATTGAGAGAGAGATGCATGCATGCATTGAGAGAGAGATGCGTGCATTGAGAGAGAGATATGCATGCATTGAGAGAGAGAGATGCATACATTGAGAGAGAGATTCATGCATTGAAAGAGAGAGATGCATGCAATGAGAGAGAGAGAGGGAGAGAGATATGCATGCATTGAGAGACAGAGAGATATGCATGCATTGAGAGACAGAGAGAGAGATATGCATGCATGCATTGAGAGAGATATCCATGCATTATTGAGAGAGAGAATCATGCATTGAGAGAGAGATGCATGCATTGAGAGAGAGAGAAACATGCATTGAGAGAGATGTATGCATTGAAAGAGAGAGAGATGCATGCATTGAGAGATAGATCTATGCATTGAGAGAGAGAGATGCATGCATTGAGAGAGAGATGCATGCATTGAGAGAGAGAGATGCATGAATTGAGAGAGAGATGCATGCATGCATTGAGAGAGATGCATGTATTGAGAGAGAGAGATGCATGCATTGAGAGATGCATACATGCATTGAGAGATAGATGCATGCATGCATTTAGAGAGAGAGAGAGATATGTATGCATTGAGAGTGCGAGAGAGAGAGAGAGGGAGATAGAGATAGATACATGCATTGAGAGACACAGAGAGAGAGAGATGCATGCATGCATTGAGAGAGATAGAGAGAGAAGAATGCATGCATTGAGAGAGTGATATGCATGCATGCATTGAGAGAGAGAGAAGCATGCATTGAGAGAGATGCATGCATTGAGAGAGAGATACATGCATTGAGAGATAGATCTATGCATTGAGAGAAAGAGATATGCATGCATGCATTGAGAGAGAGATAGATGCATGCATTGAGAGAGAGATGCATGCATTGAGAGAGAGATCTATGCATTGAGAGAGATGCATGCATTGAGAGAGAGAGATGCATGCATTGAGAGCGATGCATGCATTGAGAGAGAGAGCTCTCTCTCTCAATGCATAGACAGAAATGCATGCATTGAGAGAGATGCATGCATTGAGAGAGAGAGAGATACATGCATTGAGAGGAAGATGCATGCATTGAGAGAGAGATAAGCATGCATTGAGAGAGATACATGCATATATTGAGAGAGAGATACATGCATGCATTGAGAGAGATGCATGCATTGAGAAAGAGAGATACATGCATATATTGAGAGAGAGGGAGATACATGAATAATTGAGAGAGAGATGCATGCATGCATTGAGAGAGAGATGCATGCATGCATGCATTGAGAGAGATGCAGGCATTGAGAGAGAGATGCATGCATTAAGAGAGAGATAAGCATGCATTGAGAGAGACACATGCATATATTGAGAGAGAGATACATGCATGCATTGAGAGAGATGCATGCATTGAGAAAGAGAGATACATGCATATATTGAGAGAGAGGGAGATACATGAATAATTGAGAGAGAGATGCATGCATGCATTGAGAGAGAGATGCGTGCATTGAGAGAGAGATATGCATGCATTGAGAGAGAGAGATGCATACATTGAGAGAGAGATTCATGCATTGAAAGAGAGAGATGCATGCAATGAGAGAGAGAGAGGGAGAGAGATATGCATGCATTGAGAGACAGAGAGATATGCATGCATTGAGAGACAGAGAGAGAGATATGCATGCATGCATTGAGAGAGATATCCATGCATTATTGAGAGAGAGAATCATGCATTGAGAGAGAGATGCATGCATTGAGAGAGAGAGAAACATGCATTGAGAGAGATGTATGCATTGAAAGAGAGAGAGATGCATGCATTGAGAGATAGATCTATGCATTGAGAGAGAGAGAGGAATGCATGCATGCATTGAGAGAGATGCATGCATTGAGAGAGAGATACATGCATTGAGAGAGAAATGCATACATTGAGAGAGATGCATTCATTGAGAGAGAGGTGCATGCATTAAAATAGAGATACATGCATTGAGAGATAGATCTATGCATTGAGAGAGAGAGGGAGAGAGATGCATGCATTGAGAGAGAGATACATGCATTGAGAGCGATACATGCATTGAGAGAGAGAGATATGCATGCATTGAGAGAGATGCATTTATTGAGAGAGAGAGAGAGATGCATGCATTGAGAGAGAGAGATGCATGCATGCATTTAGAGAGGGAGAGATATGCATGCATTGAGAGAAAGAGAGAGAGACAGAGAGAGAGAGATGAATGCATGCATTGAGAGAGTGATATGCATGCATGCATTGAGAGAGAGAGAGAGAAGCATGCATTGAGAGAGATGCATGCATTGAGAGAGAGATACATGCATTGAGAGAGAGAGATACATGCATTGAGAGAGAGAGATGCATGCACTGAGAGAGAGACAAAGAGATGCATGCATTGAGAGAGAGATGCATGCATTATGAGAGAGATGCATGCATTGAAAGAGAGAGAGATGTATGCATTGAGAGATAGATCTATGCATTGAGAGAAAGAGATATGCATGCATGCTTTGAGAGAAAGATAGATGCATGCATTGAGAGAGAGAGAGATACATGCATTGAGTGAGAGAGATACATGCATTGAGAGAGAAATGCATGCATTGAGAGTGATACATGCATTGAGAGAGAGAGAGATGCATGCATTGAAATAAAGAGAGATGCATGCATTGAGAGATAGATCTATGCATTGAGAGGGAGAAAGAGGGAGAGAGAGAAATGCATGCATTGAGAGAAAGAGATGCATGCATTGAGAGAGAGAGATACATGCATTGAGAGAAAGATATGAAATAGAGAGAGATGCATGCATTGAGAGATAGATCTATGCATTGAGAGAGAGAGATGCATGCATTGAGAGAGAGATGCATGCATTGAGAAAGAGAGATATGCATGAATTGAGAGAGAGATACATGCATGCATTGAGAGAGATGCATGTATTGAGAGAGAGAGATGTATGCATTGAGAGATGCATACATGCATTGAGAGATAGATGCATGCATGCATTTAGAGAGAGAGATATGCATGCATTGAGAGTGCGAGAGAGAGAGAGAGAGAGCGAGATAGAGATATATACATGCATTGAGAGACACAGAGAGAGAGATGCATGCATGCATTGAGAGAGAGAGAGAGAGAGAAGAATGCATGCATTGAGAGAGTGATATGCATGCATGCATTGAGAGAGAGAGAGAAGCATGCATTGAGAGAGATGCATGCATTGAGAGAGATACGTGCATTGAGAGATAGATCAATGCATTGAGAGAAAGAGATATGCATGCATGCATTGAGAGAGAGATAGATGCATGCATTGAGAGAGAGATGCATGCATTGAGAGAGAGAGATGCATGCATTGAGAGCGATGCATGCATTGAGAGAGAGAGCTCTCTCTCTCAATGCATAGACAGAAATGCATGCATTGAGAGAGAGATGCATGCATTTAGAGAGAGATACATGCATTGAGAGGAATATGCATGCATTGAGAGAGAGATACATGCATTGAGAGAGAGATGCATGCATGCATGCATTGAGAGAGATGCAGGCATTGAGAGAGAGATGCATGTATTAAGAGAGAGATAAGCATGCATTGAGAGAGATTCATGCATATATTGAGAGAGAGATACATGCATGCATTGAGAGAGTTGCATGCATTGAGAAAGAGAGATACATGCATATATTGAGAGAGAAGGAGATACATGAATAATTGAGAGAGATATGCATGCATGCTTTGAGAGAAAGATAGATGCATGCATTGAGAGAGAGAGATACATGCATTGAGAGAGAGAGATACATGCATTGAGAGAGAGATGCATGCATTGAGAGAGAGATGCATGCATTGAGAGCGATGCATGCATTGAGAGAGATGCATGCATTGAAATAAAGAGAGAGATGCATGCATTGAGAGATAGATCTATGCATTGAGAGGGAGAAAGAGGGAGAGAGAGAAATGCATGCATTGAGAGAAAGAGATGCATGCATTGAGAGAGAGAGATACATGCATTGAGAGAAAGATATGAAATAGAGAGAGATGCATGCATTGAGAGATAGATCTATGCATTGAGAGAGAGAGATGCATGCATTGAGAGAGAGATGCATGCATTGAGAGAGAGAGATGCATGAATTGAGAGAGAGATGCATGCATGCATTGAGAGAGATGCATGTATTGAGAGAGAGAGATGCATGCATTGAGAGATGCATACATGCATTGAGAGATAGATGCATGCATGCATTTAGAGAGAGAGAGAGATATGTATGCATTGAGAGTGCGAGAGAGAGAGAGAGGGAGATAGAGATAGATACATGCATTGAGAGACACAGAGAGAGAGAGATGCATGCATGCATTGAGAGAGATAGAGAGAGAAGAATGCATGCATTGAGAGAGTGATATGCATGCATGCATTGAGAGAGAGAGAAGCATGCATTGAGAGAGATGCATGCATTGAGAGAGAGATACATGCATTGAGAGATAGATCTATGCATTGAGAGAAAGAGATATGCATGCATGCATTGAGAGAGAGATAGATGCATGCATTGAGAGAGAGATGCATGCATTGAGAGATAGATCTATGCATTGAGAGGGAGAAAGAGGGAGAGAGAGAAATGCATGCATTGAGAGAAAGAGATGCATGCATTGAGAGAGAGAGATACATGCATTGAGAGAAAGATATGAAATAGAGAGAGATGCATGCATTGAGAGATAGATCTATGCATTGAGAGAGAGAGATGCATGCATTGAGAGAGAGATGCATGCATTGAGAAAGAGAGATATGCATGAATTGAGAGAGAGATACATGCATGCATTGAGAGAGATGCATGTATTGAGAGAGAGAGATGTATGCATTGAGAGATGCATACATGCATTGAGAGATAGATGCATGCATGCATTTAGAGAGAGAGATATGCATGCATTGAGAGTGCGAGAGAGAGAGAGAGAGAGCGAGATAGAGATATATACATGCATTGAGAGACACAGAGAGAGAGATGCATGCATGCATTGAGAGAGAGAGAGAGAGAGAGAAGAATGCATGCATTGAGAGAGTGATATGCATGCATGCATTGAGAGAGAGAGAGAAGCATGCATTGAGAGAGATGCATGCATTGAGAGAGATACGTGCATTGAGAGATAGATCAATGCATTGAGAGAAAGAGATATGCATGCATGCATTGAGAGAGAGATAGATGCATGCATTGAGAGAGAGATGCATGCATTGAGAGAGAGAGATGCATGCATTGAGAGCGATGCATGCATTGAGAGAGAGAGCTCTCTCTCTCAATGCATAGACAGAAATGCATGCATTGAGAGAGAGATGCATGCATTTAGAGAGAGATACATGCATTGAGAGGAATATGCATGCATTGAGAGAGAGATACATGCATTGAGAGAGAGATGCATGCATGCATGC
>JBBPBX010009523.1:0-17151 GCA_038048925.1 Garcialebias charrua | reverse complement strand
ACATGTTGCACCTACATCCCAGATGAAAGAGGAACAGGAGGAGACATCCATGATGCTTTGCATGATCTGAATGATCTCAAAAAGTATGTTGAGAGTGGGACAAAAGGAGCAGACCCCTTCAACCTATGGTCATGGTTCACGTCTGGACCATGGTGGCACCTCCTCTTGAAGATCTGCACCCCACTTCTAGCAGTGCTGTTCCTGTTCTATATTCTCTTTTCTTGTGTAGTACCATTTTTGAGAAATATGATGATGAAAGCTTTTACAGGTGTCCTGATCAGTCTACATCAAGCTCATTTCAATTTAAATGATGAGGTTTACACTCCACTGAAGCCAGTGGGAAACAATGTATGACATCTTGTCTACAGTAAATGCAGAGTAATTCCAGTATTAAAGGTATTTTTTAATAAATGGTACTGAAATTATGTTTTAGCTTACTTAGGCTACAAATTAAGGCTAAACTACTTTATCAAGAAACATGGTTTCTTTAAATTCTTTAAACATTTTACATTTTCATATTTTGATTATTCTTTAAACATTTTTAGATTCTTAAAGTTTTGATTATTCACATATCCGGGTCACGGCACCATTTAATGATGGGTTTTATCTCAACCCTGCAACCCTTAAAGAAATAATCACACAATAGACAAGTATCATTTTGTTGGCTTTTGCAAAAGGGGACATCGCCTCAGTAGTGTGTGAGAACGACGCCCAAGGTTCTGAGATTTGCACAGCCTTTTATTCATTTTAGGGTGGGTGGTGACAGGTGCAAAGTACAAACACTAACAGTCGTGGCAGTTTTCATCTTGAATAACAGCTGTAAGGTTAATCATAAACTGGAACCTTCTGTTTGGTATCCAGTCAACATGACCTTATGTTAGATTGCTGGTCAGGACAACTAGATAAAAAGTTGCTTGCATGAGCACTATAAAGTCTAAATGTACATGCACTAATAGAGTCTAAACATTTAAGTACATGAAAGAATACAAGTTTAAAATGATCAATATAGAAAATTACCTATCAAGTTGTATATAAGAATCTCATATACCCAGTAAGTAACCTGGTAAATACACATTACATCATTTGTAATGGATACAAACAAACAAGGTAAAGTCTAAACCCATATCCAATAAGCAACCAGGAACATACCTGGTAAGTAAGAAGTACCAGGTGCATACCTAATGGGCTGTATTATGAATTGCAGCCCGACTTCCTTCTGTCTTCTTGTACAACAATGTACAGTATAAAGCACAGGTTCTCAAAAATTTGGGGTCTGGGGACAGGGGAGAAATTATTTCCTGAGACCCCTCTCGTGAATCTTATGCTGATTCAAAATATTTTACTGCCATTTGAACCCCTAAATTATTCAAGAATGATGTTTTGGTTTGTTTGGTGAGTTTATTTTACTGGACCCATACGTATTTCTGCACTTTTTCAAAGTCTTTGACATAGCTAAAAGTTTATTTTTTTATTTTGAAGACCCCAAAGTTGCAGCTCGCAGACCGCAGGGTCTTGGGTCCAAACCTCAATTTGAGGATCTCTGCCATAAATCTTTGCCTGGATTTCTTGCTTTTTGCTTCCACCTAAATGTTTCAGGTTATCAAACAAATGTTAACATAAACAGAGATAACCTGAGTAAATACAAAATAGAGTTTGTAAATCATAATTTCATTTATTAAGGAGGAAAAGGCTCTCCAAACCGACCCGGCCTCAAGTGAACCTGCTTGTGCCAGCCTTGGCAGCACCAGCTTCAATCAGTCGTTTGTGATAACTGGAGAAGAGTCTTCCACCTGGCTGTGGAGGAATGTTGCTGCTGGGCTTCAGATCATCATCCTGCTGCAGAACCAGTGACTAACTGGTGGTCAGATATTCTTCAGGAATTTATGAGCGAGAGAAGAATTCATCATTCCATAAGTTACAGTCAGTCATTCAGATCCTGAAGCAGTAAAGCAGACCATTACACTACCACTACCATGTTTGACTGTTGTTATGATGTTTTGAGTTTTTTAATTTTTATGAAGTGTTAGTTTTACACCAAATGCAAAAAGTTCTGTTTTGCTGGATAATTCTTCGGAATATTTTTCCTAGATAACTTGGGAACTCAGCATGTTTACTCCGTTGTTGTTGTTCGTCGTCGTCGTCGTCGTTTTTTTTTCAAATGTGAGAGAAATCTTTATGCTCTTTTGTGTCAGCTGTGGTTTTGGTCTCCATGGAGGCCATTTTGGTATTTTTCTTTTTGTTGAATCATGAACTTTGACCTGAGGCAGGTGAGTCCTGCAGGGCTTTAGATGTTGTTCTGGGTTCGTTTGGGACCTCCTGGATGAGTCGTTGATGCGTTCTTTGAGTCGTTATTGTGGGAAGGTTCACCACTGTTCCATGAAATACAAACTTTTTCACAGCACTTTAGCTGTTTGGGACTTGCAGAGCTGTCTGGGGGGAAAATGAATTTTACACCCACTCAAAATCACGACTTAAACAACACATGAGAAAACCAGCTTTTAGCTGTGTGTAATGTGCCGATTGTGCAACCTGTGGTTTATGTTGCAAGTTAACGATACTTGCTCCAATCTGATTGCAGTGTTGTAAGGAAGAGTTTTGGGGGTTCAAAAGGCTTCAACAGTATCGCACACTGCCATCTACTGGTAAAGTGGGATTTAAAGATCCACTGGTTAGACAAACTTCAGTTGTCTCAGGGAGCCTGAAAGCAGCAGCTTGTGTTCAGGTTTAATTATAATCAAAATTACTAATCAAAATGAAAAAAAATACCTCGCTGCTACCGTCCTCCAGAGGAATGATTAAACTAACGTGGTCCTGCTGAAGTACAGAGCAGCACGTTTAATTAAAGTACTGTGAAAAAGTTTTATAGCACACCTGGACTTATTTATACTCTCCATCCAGGGAGTGTGGCTTTGTTCTGCTCTTTTAAAGTTGTCTTGATCAACACTTAGGCAAGTTTTTCTTCTGCTGCTTTTTATCTCATTTTCTGTGCTGAAAGCATGAAAGTGTGTTAGTGTTTCAAATAAAAATATTGGCTGTGAAAAAGATGAATGACACTTTTTTTTTGTCTCTGCAGCGAAAGTAAAAATGTCCCATCAACACAACGTCCTGCACAGGAAGTCAAACAAAACATTTAGTTATGAGAGCACCTTCAAGACATAATTTAAGATTAAATTATGGGCTAAAGGGCCTCTCATACAGTTTTGTTTACATCTCGTAACAGTTTAATCAGAAATATTCAGTCCTAAAGTCCCTGTAATGAGACGTCAAAGACAAAAGCCCTGATAGAGGCTTCTTCACATCCAGGAGTCGATTATATAAAACTTTTTTATTTTAAGCATTATGTACTTTAAAAACTGCAGTGGATGGAATGAGGAGACCTTGTAGTGTTAAAGAAAACACAAAATCACATAAAATATTGATTTGTTTTCTTGCCACTGAATGGAGTGAACTGATAAAAAATAAATCTCCTGCATTGAGCTGTTTCTTATCATGGCACTTTTTCCACTCATAGATTTATGTTTTGACTGGAGGGAAGATGAGGAGCACAGCTCCCACTGTATATTTACCAGAGCTTGCTAAACCCATCCTGAGGAGGCAGACAGAAAGCTGGCCTTAAAGATAACACCAGTCTTGTCCTTGTAACAACCTCAGGTGTCTTCGTGAAGCTGGTGAAGGTTTAATGCAGAGAGGGGAACAAAACTGTTCAGTCAGGGAACACGAAGTCTGCAAACTGAGTTTAGTTTCTGCAAAACATATGGTTAAAAAACAGCTGAGGGGTGCGTGCAGAGGACGAATGGTGTCGCACTGAGACACTGAAATGTGCTTTTTGGAGACACTTTACTGCGACAGAAGGGATAACAACATCTTAGCTCAGGGGTCTGCAACCTGCAGCTCTGGGACCACATTCAGCTCTTTACAGCTTTGACCAAAAATAACATTTATATTTACAACATAGGAGAAAAAAAAAACATTTTAGAGATTTTCCTTCTCAAATTGTGAATACACGGTATGCATTTTACAACAAAATGATCCAAAGAGGAGCAACACAAATCAGTTTATGCCTGTGGATTTACTTAACTTTCTGTGGTAGATTCAAATGTAAAAACATAATTTTGATCAACGTTTGAACAGAGCAGCAGAGATGCACATTCATCCAGGGGCACCACCAAGTGGGGGGGCTATGGCCACCCCTAAAAAAATGTTTTAAGTTATTTTTAAGGGTGCATTTAAGTCCAAAGTTTCTACTTATGTTTTTTTTTATTATCGTTGTTTTTTTATTATAGCATTTTGTTTTTAGAAAAATTAATCGGTTGTTTAACACAGTTTACATGAGTTTACATTGAATTTGAATGTTTTTGTTGGGTGGACCTCAATATGAAGAAATACAGACGCATTGCATAAAACAGCAGCGCTGCATCAGTGTTCTGCAAAACAACTTTACAAAACATTACAGATTAAAAGTCGTTTAGTAGCAGCACTGCATTGACGTGAAAAATGCAATAATCATAATAAAAACTGAAGCAAATTAAACAGAAACTCGCCTGAAACCCTGAACAGGTACGAACTGATGCAGGCAGTAATAAATGCACCACTCTCCAGTTGATGAGGGCTTGAATCTGACTGGAAATAAGCCTCTGACATTCTGAGTGAGTGTTTAAGTTTATTTTAGTTTAATTGTGAGGAAAAACTAGAGGAAATGTGTTTAAAATCGTTGATGAACAGAGTTATGGCTGGAGTTCTCTCTTCATCTCAGTTTCAGCTCACTGCCAGAAACAGAGGCGTTAAAACACAACTGTCCCTCTGCTGCGCCCTCCCCTCTCCTCACCCGCCTCACCCTCCTCTCCTGCTCACAGAAATATAATTACTGTGTCGTCTTTTTCCTACTTGGAGATACGGCTCTCATTATGGATCCCTGGAGATCCTGTCCAAACCTAATTACTGCTGGATAAACACTCCCTTCCCTCCTTCTGTCTCTGGCAGCAGAAACAAGAAGCCCAACGGTTGGTGAGAAGAACCTGGACCAGACTCAGGCCTGACTGGGACAGAACGACCTGTGTGTGTGTGGAGAGGGGTCTTAGCTGCTATTCGGACTGAAATCCAGGCTGTGAGCCTGATTTCTCCAGCCTGTAATTAACAGCTTAATCTCTTTGAATCAAACAAATGGGAGGTGGAGCAGCTACTCAACCAGAGATCAGGGCACAATTTAGTGTCTCAGTGGAGTTAGAACCACACACACACACACACACACATTGCTGGGTTTAACTACCTAAAAGCTGCTGTTCTGGTACAAACCTGTCTGGTTTAGCAGCACAGAGACAAGCTGGATACAACTTTAGTTACAAAGTATAAAGCACTTTAAAACAACACCGTTGGCCAAAGTGCTGTATACACAAACAAGCATAAAACTATAAACTCAACAAATACCATAAAAGTGACCAGATCAAAACAGCAAACAGTAAAAACTATAAAACAAATAACTTAAAAACAGTAAAATCAGCATTTCAAGCTGTGTTAAAGGCCAAAGAGAAAAAATGTGTCTTAGAGCAGATTTAAAAACAGGAAGTGAGTCAGTTTGTCTGACGTGAACAGGCATCTCGTTCCACAGTTTAGGGGCAGCGACGGAGAATGCTCGGTCACCTCTCAGCCTCCTTTTGGACGACCAGCAGCAGCTGATCTGCTGATCTCAGAGAGCGTGAAGGAATGTACGGCTGGAGAAGGTCGGACAGATACTGTGGGGCGAGACCATGAAGACATTTGAATACAAACAAACTAACCTTAAACTTAATCAGGAAACAAACTGGGAGCCAGTGTAGTGATTTTAAGACAGGGGTGATGTGTTCTCGTTTTCTGGTACCAGTTAAAAGGCGAGCAGCAGCATTCTGAACCAGTTGAAGTCGAGTCAGTAATGACTGGCTCAGGCCGACGTAAAGTGAATTGCAATAGTCCAGACGAGTTGTGATGAAAGCATGGATTAAAATCTCAAAATGATGTTGTGACAGGAATGGTTTCACCTTGGCCAGTTGTCTCAGGTGATAAAAACTAGACTTGACCACAGATTTATTCTGAGCATCCAGTTTAAAATCCCTGTCCAGCCTTACACCCAGGTTAGTTGCTGTCCCAGTCAGATGTTGTGTTAAAGGACCCAGATCAGCATGAACATTGGAACCCTCACTGGGCTTAAATAACAGGACCTCAGCCTTTTTCTCATTAAAATGTAAAAAGTTGTGCGACATCCATGCTCTGACTTCAGCCAGACAATCCAGAAATTGGTTCAGGGAGTATTGTTTACCTTGTTTCAGTGGAACATAAATTTGGCTGTCATTGGCATAAAAATGAAAAGAAATACCATGTTTCTGCAGAATATATCCCAGCGGTAGTAAATACAGGGAAAACAGAAGAGGGTCAAGTATAGATCCCTGAGGTACTCCACATGTGAGAGGAGCTGACTCCACAGAACCAAAACACACACAAAAGCTTCTCTCTGTTAAGTATTTTATCAAAAACAATCAGGTACAAAGCATATAAAAAATTAAAAAATTAATTCTTAATGATTAAACTAATCAACCATTTCAATCAGGTAAAGTTAACCATAATTTAAATAAAACAAAATATATTTCAACTAATCAAATTGAAGTTTAAAATTGAAAAGTTGAAATCAAAGTGCACTTTCAAAATATCAATCAAGAAAACAAACTGTCAAATACTCAAGCAGAGTGAGTAAAGAATTAAATAAATATACTGCACAGTATCAACTTAAATGTACAGTAGCTACATTCTATTTTGATCATATCAATGCAAAAAGAGCCAGAGCTCGCACAAAATCAGCAATCGGGTTACCTTCTGGAAGAGAGTGGGGTATACTAAACCATAATCAGCTGTTGCAATCCCGGTGACGATCCAGGTAACAAACGCCAACAATTCTAATAAAACAACGCTCCAATAAGCAATAAAGCAGACATTTCATGCTAAAACAATAGTGCTATCAGATGACAAACTCACCAATAAATCAAATCAGTGGATGCAAAGATTTGTATGAATTTGCCAGGAAAACTCCAAACAGCCAGCCACAATCACAGTGGAACAGGTGATGTAGTTCAACTGTGCACTGGAGGAGGCGGGGCTTTAAATAAGTTGGCAGAGTTTGGGGCAACACAGGAAGTGGGCCCGCAAAAAGAAAAGACTTGCCTAATTGAGGGTTACAGGTCCCCCCCCTAAACTCGTGCTTCCTCGTACATGCAAGCAGCTAGTGACACACCAGACTATCACATGAGGTAGAGATCACAGAGGGCTCATCCAGTTCCAACGCAGATGTAAGGGCTGTGCCGAGTCCTTGAAACAGGGACTGGATGCTTTGCAGAAGTGGGTGCCCAAGTTTTGAATACTGCAGACGAGATGGTTGCTGACGTATTTGAGTCGAGCAGCGGACAGGTGGTTCAGGATCTGGACTGGAGAGGTTTGAAGCAGTAAAATCACTGCTGAAGTCAGGTCATGATGCAGCACCTCCACTCCTTTGAGGACGGTGCTGATGTCTTCTAGAGGTTCTTTCAACCCCTCTCCATCCTTCTTCTGACACTGCAATGGTGAGATGACTACAGAGTTTGGAAAACAAAAGCCATGTAAATGAAGAATAAAGTACTAGATGTCCAGCGTGTGAATGAAAAGTGGTTTAAAATAGGGATACATGATAGAGATGTCATTTCAACCCAGGCCCGAAGCCTGGCCCGGCCCAGCCATGACAATGTGCTGGATGGGCAGGCAGGGTTGGTGTCGGGCTTTTGATTGTGTGAGCGGATCAGCCGTGAAAAAAGTAAATAGATATAACTCAGTTCACTCTGTGTTCCCATTGATGATACATGCATCATCATAAGTTTTCATGATGCCAGACGTTTTTGCGTGTGTTGCTCCTCCTCTGGCCTGGATGACAGTAACCAGCTGGCTTCAGTGCCTGTCTAGATGGGTTAGTTAATCAATAACATCATTTCACTTTTTGTTTACAATCAACTTTGCTTCTTCATGTGTTCGGCAGCAGGAACCACAAAAGTACAAACAAACAAACAAAACTTGATGATAAATCAGTTTTCTGCAGGACTCTGAAGCATCGTCTGCTGCCCTCTAGTGGTCAAAAACAATAAATCTACCAAGGCTGAATCATACCTGGATTATTGAGCATGCATCTGGACACAATAAACTGGACTGTGCACAGGTCGTCCTTAAAATATAAAACTTTGGAGCATGTTCCAACTAGATTAATAGCAGTTATAGTACAAGCTTAAAAAAAAAAAAAAGACCAACACAAGACAGGATTTCTAATTTGTATTTATTGTTTAAATTCACCAAAAATTGTCTTTAACTACATCCAAGAGCGTTCGTGGTTGTCGTCACCGTGGGCTCATCAACATCCAAACGATGATGGCGTGACATCATCAGCACCGACGTGATGTCAGAGCGTTGTGACGTGAAAGTATAACCTCAAACCTGTTTGTCAGTAAAAGCATCTCGCCGTTACCCGCGTGGAGTAGAAACATTGCACATAACCCAACGAGGGACTGGAGCTCCCTTCAGTCTGCTGCCCTCTCATTAACACCGAGGCTTTTCCAAAGAAAACAACAAATGTGTATGACAGGTCTGTACAGTGAGAGGGTTTTAAAAAACAGAATGGCAGTAGATGTTGGGGCATGACAGATGATTCAGAGCACTGCTTGTGCTCCTTATAATAAACTTTCCTCCTCTTCAACATTTAAATCTGTTTATCACACTTACATCATGAAAGACGCCTAAAGTGGAATAAAAGCTTCCTTCAGCACGACTGGATTTATCACATTTGTTTCTCCAACTAAGATGTTTATTTTGGAAGTATTTTAGTGTCAAAAGTAAAGTATTTTTCAGACTATAAGGCACACTTAAAATCCTATTTTCTCAAAAATAAACAGTGAGTCTTATGTATTAATTCTGCTTGTTCTTACCTCAAACCAATTATAAGTGGTACACGGTGCTCAAAAATCGGTCAAAATGTTTTAGTTTTGCTTAATGCGCCTTATAATCGGAAAAATACAGTAACATTTTTTAAAACAAAACTTAACGTTTAGCCAATAAATCAAACATTAGATTATTCTGTAGAAGGAGGCCTCCCCAGCTTTGTTTTTTGCAGAAATATTTTCCAACATTTAGCTTTGAAATCAGCCTTTTGTCTTATTGACTCTGCAAAACCTTCTACTCCAAACATACATTTACAGTTTCAAGCGAAACATAAATCTGAGTTATTTTTCTGATAGAAATACATAATTCAGCCCGGTCTGTAACAGGTACAGTACTTGTATCAGGTACTTACAGGGTTACCTTACATGTACCAGGGTATATTATGTACTGCTACCTATTGTGTGAATGTTTATGAAGTGTTCACACTGTATCCATTTATCTTCCGTAAATTTTTGGCGTGGTTCTCAGTTTTTAAGCTATTTCAACAAATCATGAATCAAAATGTTCAGCTCTTTTTCAGGACAGTCCTGCTATGACTTTTGGTATTGGTGCAACTTTAGCTTTTTGAAATATTTAGCCTTTTCTGGCACTTTTATTCTCATGGAAAATGAATTGAGCTCATTTTACCTCCTTCATATCTTCAGATCTGTTTACAACCTTTTACTGCTCCTTTCACTTTTTGTTCTGGTTCAGCTTCTTTCAGCTTCTTTGTGCAAATTTAACTTTAGTTTCAGTTATTTTCAGCTGTTTTTTCTCTCTCCTCATTTCAGCTTTTTTCAAATAATTTCCACCTTTTTGTGCCCATTTCTTTTTCTTTCAGCCTAATAGGGCAAACATGTTCTTTTCCCCTTTTTCTTCTGCTAATTTAAGCTCGTTCTACTTTTCAGCTACCTTTTTTAAGCATTTCAAAGTCAAAGTCAAAGTCAAAGTCAACTTTATTGTCAGAAGCTGGTTTTAGATACATTTGTTATCTATGGTAATTTCTGCTACTTTCAGACTAATTAACTTATTTCTGCTAATTTCAGCTTGTTATGCTCATTTCTTCTTATTTTCAGCCTTTTCTGATATTCCAGCTACTATTTAGCTATTTTTATGGCAACTTGATCTTTTTCAGCCAATTACACATTCTTGGAGCTCATCTCAGCTTCTTCCACTTCCTTCTAGTAGTTTATTTTTGCCTTTTCAACTACTGTCAGCTTTTCTTTCTTCTAATTTCAGCTTTTTTATATAAAATTTCCTAATTTTTGTGCTCATTTCTGCTTCTTTAAATCAAATTCAGCAAAGCGTGTTTGTTCTGCTTTCTTCTGCTAAGTTAGGCTTGTTCATCCATTTCAGCTACATTTCAGCTGTTTTTCCAGCAAGTTCTTCTGCAACATGCATTCACACACTGCATTTCGCAAGAAATTCAATTTCTTTATTTTTATTTGGACTTGACCTTTTTTCTGCCAAACCTTAGCCCTAAAAAAAACTTATTTATTTTCTTTTGAATTGATCTCCCTAAATTGTTGTTTCTTTTTTCTCACCGTTTCTAATAGTTTTATATTTGGTATCGTTTTGACTCAGCACTGTAATCCACAGCTGTTTTATTAAGCTAACTAGGCAATGTTAATATACTGTATGGCTATAATCTCCTTTACTAACATCTAAATGACAAGTAGCTTTAAATACAGTGTGCTCAAAGAATCCCCCCACAGTAAAAATAAGGTTAACTAAACTTGTTGACATTCTTTATACTAAAATATTGCATTGTTTCCACTATTTTATGGCTATTAGCTTTGATGCACTTCACTTTTAACTGTCTGGGTTTCAGAATGTCACGCGTTCATTATGTGACACCAGATGAAGCTGAAATATTGAGTTACAGAAACAGTCGGACCATCAGTCATCATAACAAGAAACTAAAAAGGAAAAAATGGCGTTTGAATCAATGTCAAGCAAAGTTTCCCTCCCATCCTACTTGCATAAATCTTTTTTCAGTAAATCATCTGCTATATACAGCGAAACACGTTACAAATCTGAGCCATCTGAGTCAGTTGGACAATTACGTCAGAGTCCAATGGCCAAATATCCAACCTGTCCCCAGAAAGACCAAAATAACAAGAACTCTGGGTTTCTAATTACAGCAGAACACAGCGGACATCTTTCAAGTAAAACAGTGGTTTGTTCTCTAAGAAAACTGATGTGTTCACGTAACAAAAGAAAACCGAGTCGAACTCACTTGCGTAGCAGCGTGATCGTTGCTCCGTAGCACCACAAGTCAACGAATGTGCGCACATTGTGTAAAATGTGAACAAAACCAAAATGCAATGATTTGCAAATCCCATAAATGTATATATTATTTGCAACACCACAAAGTCAAACATGTCAAATGGTTGGGGGGTCATTTTGAATGTATTGTCACACATTTCGACAAATGGGGAAACAAGAGGCTGGAGAATGTTTGGGAACGGGTCAGTGGGAGGGCTGGGTGCTAAAAAAGCGTTTTAGAGCATGTGAATCTTTCAGAAGTAAAGATGGGCAGATGTTCACCAGTCTGTTAAAAACCATCATGATTGTGGACCAATTTCAGAAGAATGTTCCTTTATGGTAAATTGTGAATACTTTGAACATCTACAGCTCATAATATCAAAGATTTCAAGACTTTGTAGAAATCTCTGAGCTTAAAGAACAAAGCTGAAAGGCAATATTGGATGGTTTGGGATCTTCGGGCCCCCAGGGGCCACTGCAAGAAAAAAAAAAGAGAAAAAAAAAGCAGGTATGATTATGTTCAGGAATACTTCCACCGATCATTGTCTGTAAACACAGTTCACTGTGTCATCCACAAATGCTCTTTTAAAGCTCTACCAGGCAAAGAATAAGCCAAACGTGAACACCCCCCAGAACCGCTGCTGTCTTCTCTGGACCAAAGCTAATTTAAAAAAGATCTGAGGTGAAGTCCAGAAGTGTTCTGTGGTGAGATGGATCCAAACGTAAAAATTATTTTTAGCAACGACTGACACCACTTCATACTGATGAGACCATCCAGTTTGTTATTGGCACGGACTTCAAAAGCCTGCCTCTCTGATGGTATAGGGGTGCATTAGTGCCTCTAACTTGGGCAGCTTATACATCTGAAAAGGCTCCATCAATCCAGAAAATGCTGAAGAACCATATGCTCTTATCCAGGGAACGTCTTGCATAAACAGTGCCCAGGGCGCCAAATAGACTAGGACCGCCCCTGGAGATGATGATACTGCACATCCTTCACATCAGCCGGGCTTTGAAACTCCAGAACCAGTCTCGTGCTGATGTTGTTAAAGAAGGGAACCATGGACGTGGAGCAGCTGCTTTGAGAACTTTTGATGTCATAAAGTGTTATATTTTTTAAATGGTCCCCCCAAAAAGTGCCATCTTTCAGTATAAATATATGATGTTTACTACGATCCACTGGACATAAAATGTGGGTTTGTTAATTTACAAATACTTGCATTCAGTTGTTACATTTTACACAACGTTCCAACTTTGTTGGAAACAAAGCTGAAATTAGTGAGTTTGACTCAGCTGACAAACGTCGTAAAATGACGGACAGAAGACAGCGACAAATTCTTTTCATTACTGAACTGAAAGAAGACAAAAGTGAAAGAATTGGTTTTTAAAGGATTAGAAAAGCCATCATAACCACAGACAACTAGAAGCCACCGATTTCTCTGCCTCAGAGAACGAAATATCTTTTTTGCCTTGAAACAAAGTGAGTGAAGAAGCAGCACTCACAACGTCGTTTGTACACAATAATCCATTGATAATAATCAATGCACAAAAATATAAGACAAAAAGCACACACATATCCAAAAAACTAAAGTTGAGACAGCTCAGGGTGAGATTTCTTCTTCCTTTTTTTTGTTTCTTTTTCCTCACTCAAGTTTAAAATACACAGATTTTCCAGCTGTAAAATTTAGATTCATCAAAAAGAAAAGAAAAAGCACAGTTTTACGTCAGTTCAGCTTTCCTGGCTCCAAGATGGACCTCATAGGCGAGTCCAGGGCGGTCCAGACCAGTTTGGTTTGTTCCGGTCATGGCTGGGGCAGTAAAGTACTGATAACGATGTGCCATCGAGTGCTGCTGGATGTGTCCCACCGGGCTGTCCTGTGTGACGGGCCTCTGGAGAGGCAGTCCACGATGGAGAGCCGTACGGGCCAGAACAGGCCCGAGAGAGGCCGGGGGCTCAGAATACAGAGAGGGACACTCACGGCTGAGGAGCTCCTTAATACAAAGAGTGAAGAAGATTTTTTTGTGTGTGTGTGGGTGTGGGTGGCATAGCTGCGGCTGAAGAAACGAGGTGAGGTGAGAAATGAAGGCCAGGCAGATGGACGGAGGCTGGGAGGGGTGAAGATCCAGAGGGTGGAGGTCGTCTGAGCTGCAAGAGAGACACACCTGGGAGTAAATGTTCTGCTTCTTCAGAGTCCATTCAGAGTAAAACAAACATGCTCGTTTCAACTTCATGATCAGATTCACAATGATCTCCACCAGCTTCTCACTTCTGTTAACAAAAGAAAAGAAAAAAACTCCCGCGAGAACAAAACGAGACTTTCTTTGTGTCGTTTTTAATGATCTCAGCCTGTTTTCTTCCATCTGGCAGAGAGACTAATTACAACCACAAACTCTGCTGGTGGTGTTTGAACATGAGGAGGAAGAAGAGCAGTTTAGTCCTGAGCAATAAGTTGCTGCTGGATTTAAAGCTTCAGAAAAGTTTCCTTAGAGAGTTTCTGTTGCTGCTGTTGTCCAAATGCTCTGAATAAACAAAAACATCTGGTTCTGTACTGATATAAAACTGTTATAATGCATGAAACATTGGCTGCCAGGTTCATTCAGTTTCAGTTTGGCGCTTCAGTTATTCCAACAAGGTAAGTGTGTTTGATCAGATTAAATTTAGTCCAATCACTGGCAGCTCTGCAGGCTTAAATGATCCTTTAATCTGACTGCACCTCATCCAGGTGCAGCTTCGGCTCCGTCAGATGTTCGATCTTGCCCGTCGTTCACGTGCAGACTGACTTACAGCCCAGATAAAGCTGCTGTCTGACCCAGACAACCTGCTCGGCGCCGTTTGACCCTTTGTCTGACAAAATGTGCAGTTTTACACATTGGAAATAATCTGTTATGTATTTGAAACAAATACAAAAAGTCATGTCAGTAAAGTGGATGCATTTAATTCAAGCCAAGTAGGGAGGCTGTGTATGCATGACTTGCTTCTTATTCTGCAAGATGAATGGAATAAATTTAATAAAAATGTTGAAGCTTATAAAGGACAACAAAAAATATTGTCCCCTAGTGGTGGATAAAACCATTAGAAAAATACGGTTACAAAAGAATGTTTGTAGGTTTGGACGAGTGTTTTCTGGACTGGAATTGAACGGGGAATGAAAGTTATAAGCTATTCAAGTGGGTAGGAATTACACTGTGGCGAACAGAGATACTTATTTATGTATTTATTTATTTAGTTTTAGTTTTTGCCTGAGGCAGCGCATAGTGGTGGATCCTGGTGAGTGGATGGAGCCATTTGATCCACCACCAGGTGCAATGGCAGAGCCAGGGGGTGGCAAGTGGTGGCCTTGGTCACCATAAAATAATCTTCAGCCACCCCAATCATTTAAAGAAACTTAAGGAACTGATTTAAGGAATCTTTTTAAGCAATATAAAAATTAGAAAACATAGTTTCCTCAAATGACTGGAGAGGCCAATTTATATACCTATATGGCGGTGGCCATTTTGGATTTTAACGTGGCAACCCAATAGGCTATATGCCACGGGTAGTGGTGACGTACTTCCGTTAAAATGTGACCGATACGCTTCACTTCCGGCTCTCATCTACTGCTGGTGTTGTTAGCGGTAGCTTCTAGAACTAGACCATGTAAAAGACACAAAAGGTAAATTATCTGCGAGCTACTGGTACAACAAGTGAGTTTTGTTGTGTGCCGTTGTGTCCAGTGAATAGCAGGTACAATAGAGCGCTTAGTTTTTTATATTTTAATGCCAGAGTTCGTGGCTAACCGAGTTAGCCTTAAAGCTAACACTCGGTTGTAGCCGGCGTTTCAAACCTCAGAGCCAGCATCAAACAGTGGTTAAAAAGGAGCTGTACCTGCATTGTTCCAGTGGAATAATTGTCCCTTCCACTTCCATGACCGGGGCTTTGGGAGAAGCAGCAGAGAGGACAGCGAGGAGGAGAACACAGCAGCTGCAGCTCAGTAAGAAACACGATTATCACTCGACTCCACACCCTGCACTTGTAGATTTAATGTTGGAGTCATGATGAGTGATTTAATAAAAGTTTGTAACTACATACTTTTAAAATAATATTCAGATTTTAACATATGTTTTCTAATCTGTAAATATGTTTGTAAACTCTTAGTAACTTCAGAGCTGTTACACCTCTGAAATATTCTCTGCTGTTTCCTTTAATATGAAACCAGAACTGTTTCACTCCAATTAAACATTTAATTTCCTGAGATGTAATTAATTTATTTTAAAGCATAACTCTCATAAAGAGTTCTCTGTTTGGTTTTTTACTTGTAGGTAAATATGAACACTTCTTTTTTTTCCAGGTTTGCATCATCTGACCTCCTGATGTGTTTCTGGCCTCTGCCATTCATGGTCGGTGTTCACCAAGAACTGAGAGGAACTCCCCATCAAGTTCAACTTGTGTTTATTTGTCTTATACAGGTTAACACAGAGTTAACAGTACAATGAAGTGCTCAGGATGAGAAGAGCAGATTTGACTTGCTAAAAATCAAAGAACAAACTACTGTTTACTAAAAGCATGCACAGTGAAAAAGTAATTATAATATTCACAAAGTCCTGAAGAGAGACAGTAAACATGGTTGGAGATAACAACGCAGCAGGATGAATTTGAATGAACTACTGTAAGTATTTCAAGCTAGTAATATAAGCTAACATGCACATAAAGTTTAAAATAAAATAAAATAAATATATATATACACACATATATATGTATGCACATAATCAACATTACACAGGTTGTGTGACAGTTTATTGCACAAGTAGTGACATTGAGATTTAATTATTAGTTATTACCAGTTGTTCAGTGTTATTTATTGATTATTTAACCACACCACCCCGTCAACCCATAGCCCGTTGTTGAGTTCTTCCTGTTCTTAAATGACCTTGACCTTGGATCAAAGCAACGGGACCTTGCTGACCCGTACGGTGTCCATCAGTCCACGGTCAGCCGGATTTTCACAGCAACTTTTTATTGACAGTACTCGGCTCTACCTGAAGAGCAGATATGCAGAAATCTACCTGCAGACTTCAAGGACTACCCTGACACTACAGTCACACTACTTACTACTTGTAAGAAAATAAAATGTTCAAAACATTCTGACTTTTGTCTTCATTGATGTATTATCACCCAAAAAAAATGTGTTCTGTATTTTGGTTTAAGACGGGCTTAGAGTCCAGTTTTAGCCATTTTATTAAAAAGAAATTTGATGATGTTACATTACTGTCGGCATGTTACATTACTGTACAAAATGTATGAGTCAAGCTAAATGAGGCACAATATTTAAACACTGTTTAAATTATATTATTATTATTACATCTTCTGACTAACTCCCAGCTTCCTCGACTGCTTTTGGAGATTTAAAAACATGTAATCAGTCAGATTACAGTGCCTCAGTTGTTTGTATTTGGTGTTTGGATCCAATCTCAGCTCCTCCTCACTGCTTCCCTCATGTTTGAGCTGTAGCGGTGGTGTCTTCCCACGTCTCACAAACATCTAGGCTGGACCAGGGGTTCCCTCATCATCACCAACACCTGCCGTGTCCTGTGCAGTGAAAGAAAACATCTCTTATTAAGGCCTGCTACAAACAGTGATTTAACAGGTTTGACTTCAGCTCAACTTTTGTACACAAACTTGAATTAAAATAACTTTTGTTTCTAAATCTGCTCTAAATCTCCTGCCTCCTTGTTTGAAACTGAACTGTCAGGTGGCTTTGACTCAAACAGTGGGGCTTCTGGCTCTTCCTCATGGACTGTAAACACTCAGCCCTAACTGTGACTTCTCCTGCCTCCTTGTTTGAAACTAACATTTGTGTTAATAAGAAAACATTGTACAGACAAAACACGTTTACTCAACAGATTAGCAAGGCTAACTATGTTAGCTGTGTTAGCCTACATGAGGCAGTT
>JBBPBX010009522.1:46523-59915 GCA_038048925.1 Garcialebias charrua | reverse complement strand
ATTGAGTCCCAGGTGCTCTTAACAACAGAGATGTAAAACCATTGCAGCACACCCGAGACCCAAATTCCCTACATGTATTAATTTAAGATGAAGAGGGCGGAGGTGCGTGTTGAGGGATGGGGAGAAAAATAACTGCAGGAACAGTGCTCCCACAGCGAGTCAGCTCCCCCGCTGACCCTGCTTACCCCCCAGCTCGCCAAGGTCCACCCAAGGAGCGAGGTAAAGGAAACACCTCTCCGACCGCCAGGACATTGAGCCAAGACCAGAGAGGGACACGGCCCCGAGGGCCGCCAACAGCAGAACCAACAGCCCACACCCGCCAGGGCCGCCACGACCCCTGCGAACCGCAGTCAGCCCGCCGTCCAAGAGGACACAAAATCCCACATGGACGACACGGCCAAGAGCGCCCGCCCAACCGTCGACAGAGCCAGGAAGCATCAAGAACAGGCCCCAACCGGGGCCCGCACACCGGCCAAGTATAGTCCAAGACCATCATCCAGGACATCCACTTAATCCCCACCCCAGAAGAAATACTATACCCACCCTTCATATTAACAACTTTCAAAACACATAACACATTAGACACCCAGGCTGGGTTTGACAGTGGACGTGACCCATGGGCTTGGTTTGCATGTGTACTGGGTCCTTTGATGGACAGAGCTTTTATTAAAGGGGGGGTTGGCCGCCTGTGAGACGGCTCCCCGCGCTCTAAGTTAACGCTGGTTGTATTAAGAAAAAGGTTGGGTTTTTCCTTTAATGCTGAGTGGGGCACAGAACAGCTTGAGTAGTCTGAGACTTTATTGCCGTGTGTGGACGGCAATTTCTCCTCATTACACAAGCGTTTGAGTGTTCTTGTGTGTTTAAACGTTCTGAACCAGTTAATCTGTGCCCCGTTCTCTCTCCCTCTGTGAGTGAAGACGCCTGTAATGGTGCCAGGACAGCTCAGGGTCATGCAGGTCTCTGCTTTCTCTTTGCACCGCAGGTAAGTACTGGGTTGGCCTGCGGCTTCTGCACAGAGACGCTGAAACACTATTGGTTTTAATAGTGCTCCAAAACAACATATTGTTTGTGTCGCACTAACAGGGGAACATGCTTTGTGTTTTAACGAACGTCTTTGTCCCTTCCACCATGGCCTCTTGGACCCCGGGGAGGTTTAAGTATGTGTGCCTTTCCTCTCCCATGGGTGGAAAAGCCCTCATCAGTGAGGATGTTGGTTGCCAGTGTCACCGCGTGACAACTGGTTAAGTCCTGCTCTTTCCCAGAGCAACTGTCCGACGCGCCCGAAGGGTGGGCAGTAAAATCTGCCGTCCTGTGGACCTCATCCAGCAGCTTTGCCGTCTTTTCCCCTTTGTTGGTGGCCCCCTGCAGTTCCTGCAGCTTTTTCTGCCTGGCGGGCCTGCAGCGTCGAGGCCGCGCAGGCCGCGGGGCACTGGGCGCACTAGATCCTTACCAGCCGCACTGCTGACGACATGGCTTACTGGGTAGGCCTTGGTGGTTGAGTCCTGGATGTGAGACAGACCCGTCAGACAAGCACCGTAGCAGCTTGTTGTGAAAAGTCCTCTGCTCTCTCCTAGATGCCTCACTCCGTCTCTGGAGGCTACGTCGGGGGCAGTAGTTGGCTTTTCTTCTCTTTGGAGGAGCTTCCCTCTGCTCGTCCTTGTCCACTCCATCAGGGTCCCTCGGGCCCTGACATGGTTAAGGTCTGAGAGTTATCCTTAGCCTCGTAGGTGGATAAGCTCTCAGCATCACAATGTTCTCGTCGTGGGCATAGGAAAACTACCAGTCAGCGTAGCTGAACAGGTAAGAAGAAATTCCTCCTCCTAGGCTGTGCTGGTCGGAGAGCCTCCTTGTTAGCAAGAGCCAAACGTGGAGGTACTTGTGGGCCCGCTAGCGGTGCTAAACGGGCCCTTGAGCCGCGTAGCAAACGATAAACAAACTTAGTTAGCAGCTGTGCAACGAACTCTATCGTCGATTCGGCTACACAGGATAGCGAAACAGACGAAACATGAGAAGGCTAGTTAGCAAGCTAGACCAAGCAGTTTTTACATATCTCACAAAGGAGTCCTTCGTTGTCCGCTCGTAGCCATGCTAATCGTGTTAGCAACGCTAACCCTGTTAGCAGCACTAATCGTTAGCAGCAGTGCACGAGCCCGACATCCGCCCCGCGCTGTCACGGGAGCTCTCGGTTAGCCGGGCTAACCGTAGGAGCTAGCCAGTTAGCAGCGGGGTTACTCGATTTCCACTTACCTTTCTCCGGAGCCATCCGCGAGAAAAGCGTTGGGTGTCTTCGCGTGTAGCATCCCTGAGCATGCCGGACAGGCCTTGTGGGTGTCCGCTGCTGAAAAAAGGGGTAGCCACATCCGCTGGAGCAGGTTCGGGAGCCGGGGCTCGCTGGCCTGCTGTACTTCCTCGTCCAAAGAAGTCCCCTCGCCGAGCTGCTCGCGGCTGCTAGCCTGTTAGCACCATTAGCTTAGCAGGTAGCATGTTGCGCGGTTAGCGTTAGCTAACCGAGCGGCGAAACAGCAGAAAAATAAAAAGTAGACGTCACTAGGTTAGCTTCCCGCTAACGCTTGCAGAGCGGCCCTCCGTGACGCTCTGGGTAGGGAGCAAGCTCACCTCCAAAGTCGAGCAATCCGTTCACGGAGTCCTCAATCCTGCGAAGTCAGGTATAAGTCAGGTATAAGCGAGGTGAAGGGCAAAAAGAGACCGATTGGATGGGCGCTAGCGTCTAAGTACCCAGAGGGTGGGGCCTCTGAGGTGACGCTAACGCCCACTGCCGTGAAGGCGTGAGTGTATTCCTTCAGGTAATCGCTCGGGGGCGCAATTCCCATAGCAATAGTGTTGCACCGAGTGAACCTGACTGATAAAGGGAACAAATGTCTGAGATCCAATTAAAGCACTTTGAGGACGTTGGGTCCATCCTGGGTCCTCTCTTGTTCTCCTTATACCTGCTGCCACTCGGTGCTATTTTCCGGAAACACAATATACCCTTCCACTTCTACGCTGATGACTGTCAAATTTACTTCCCCCTAAGACAAAATGGTACAGGCTCTATTCAACCTCTGCTCGACTGCCTGGCTGACATCAGGGACTGGATGGCTTTAAATTTCTTAAGCTTCAACGATAAGAAGTCTGAAGCCATATTGTTCCTTCCCAATGACACAACCTCAAACCACTGCATTGACCTGTCTGCTCTACCCCTGTCCGAAAAACAAAAAGTCACAAATCTGGGAGTGATAATGGATCCTTCCATGAAACTCAACAGTCATGTAAACATGATCGTCAAATCCTGTTTTTTCCAGCTGAGGCGTCTGTCTAAGCTGAAGCCCATATTATCCAAAAACAACCTGGAGACAGTGATTCACGCATTCATTACATCTAGGCTTGATTACTGCAATTCCCTTCTGCTTGGCGTCAGTCAAGCCACCATTGCACGATTACAACTGGTTCAGAACGCAGCTGCCCGATTTTTAACCAGCACACGCAAAAGAGAGCACATTACACCAGTCTTGGCCTCCCTTCACTGGCTACCGGTTCATCTTCGAATCCAATTCAAAATTCTCATGTATGTCTACAAATCGCTGAACAGTCTCGCCCCCGCCTATCTCTCGGATCTGATACACCCATATGTCCCTCCACGTGCTTTGAGGTCAGAGGATCAGGTACTCTTAATAGTTCCAGAAACTCGCCTTAAGCGCAGGGGTGACAGGGCGTTCTCTGTAGCAGGCCCAAGACTCTGGAACGAGTTACCGCTGCTCATCAAACAGGCCCCCTCCCTCTCGGTTTTCAAATCCCGGTTAAAAACTCACTACTACTCCATTGCTTTCAATGCCAGCTGATTTGTATTGGATCGTTTTATTTATGATCTGCAATGTTTTTATGTTTTTCGTGTTGTACTTCATTGTCTGTGTTGCCTGTTGCGTGTTTGTTTGTCCAGCACTTTGGTGTGGACTTGTTCCTGTTTAAAGTGCTTTAGAAATAAAATGGTATGGTATGGTATGGTATGGTATCTAGTATGAAAGAGGTTGAGTAAAGCTTCATCAATATTCAATCAAAATTAGCTTCAGAGATGCAAACAATATTTAGTCATTAGGTACATTTTTCTCAAAGAGCAGCTGGAAGATCTGAAGCACCACATGACCGTAAGTGGATGGATAATAAAACCCAGGGAGCAGCAGTAAAACTACAACTGCAGGATTCTTGTTTATTCCACGCATCAGCAGATCCAAAATATCTGACAATGGATCAAATTTGGTTTAACAATAATTCAGCTTTTTCAAAGTGGGGTCCTCCCTGAGGTTGTTCAAAGAGCTATCTACAACAGGTAAGATGTTTGTTGTCAAGCCTTCACACAACCCAAATAAACGTGCAAACACACAAATGGTTTTGACTCGGTCACTTTTACAGATGTTGACCCAAAATATGGTGAGGTAGTAGCTGAGACTGATCTTTAAAACATAGTGTTAACAAATTAAATATTTGTTTAAATTTTGTCATTAACGTTTTAAAGACAGCTCTGTTAATCTGTTAGCAAAATATATCCCATAAACCACTGGACAAATTTTAATGATGTTTTCATGACATAATCATTGGTTGTATATCTGCAACTGATTAACGGTTATAACCAACACAATTCAAGATGGCTGCCACAGCCAACTCAATTGACAAAACATACAGTTTGCTATAACTTAGTAAATTTTACATTCATTTTGCTAAAATTTGGTGTGGTAGTAGCTGATAGTCATTCACTGCACATACTCCCCAAGTGCTACTAATCGTGCAAGACATTTGCTTAAAACTTCAGCATAACTGCTGGAGTCAACTCTGTTAGTCTGTTAGCAAAATAGGCTATATCATAAACCAGTCAACGGATGTTGATGAAATTTTCAGAAAGTAATGATTGGATTCAGATCTAAAATTAGTTCACTTTTGGAGTCAACACACTTCAAGAAGGCCACCACAGCTCATTAAAATTAGCCAACACAAAAACGGTTAAAAGTCAGGCAGTTTTACAGACACCGAGCTAAGACTTGGTGTGGTGGTAGCTGAGAGTCATCACAACACATACTTTGAGTGGTGCAGTATTGTATGACTAAAAGTTATCCAAATTCCTCATCATAAGATAAATCTCTGGCATGAAAGGCAATGGGTGATACGTGTTTAAAGACAACCAGACCTTTAATGTAACATTATTTAGAAAAACGTGAAAAATGAAAATGCTTTAGTCACACTTTTTTGATCTTACAATTAAAACGGTGGACACGCAATAATAAAACTGTAACCTAACGTCTCGTTCCCACAGCTCGTTAACTTATGCTCATGAGAAATGAATATTATTCGTGCCCGTCTCACCAGATGGTCTCTGCACCTAATAAATGAAACCACTGCTGAGGTTTGATGTTACAAAAATGTCACCTCAAACCATAAAGGGGAAACAATCTAGAAAGAACCAGCACAACCCGGTGTCATTTATCACAGTTCGACTCCATTCACGTCAACATTTCACCTATTTCCTTTAAAAACACGAACGTCCGCACACAGATCAGGACATCCTCACAAAAAATGTCAACTGTGATCTGCGTCAGAGAGAGGTTGCAGGAAATTCCTCTGACATTTCCTGGTTGATTGGGAATGGAGCAACTCACGATTGAATGAGTCTGGTGTAAGGGCTCGATTAGATACACATGGAGTCCGTCGTCAAACATCCCGCTGGCAGGCGGGGGTGGGTGAAAGAACAGAGAGAGAAAACCAAGTTAGTACGGATGGAGGGGTTTCATACGGTGGCCCTAAGGTGTAAATGAACAACATTTGAAAAAACGGAATTATATTTGAAAAAACACAACAAAAACAACAACATTTGAAAAAACGAAATTACATTAAGCCAAAGTGGAAGTGGCTCGAATCACATTAGAAAAAACAGTATTACATTAAGCCAAAGCGGAAGTGGCCGGAATCACATTAGAAAAAACAGAATCACATTTGAAAAAACAGAATCACATTTGAAAAAACAGAATCACATTTGAAAAAACAGAATCACATTAGAAAAAACGTAATCACATTAGAAAAAAAACAGAATCACTTTAGAAAAAAAACGAATTACATTTGAAGAAAAAAAAACAATGACATTTGAAAAAATGGAATTGCATTAAGCCAAACAGGAAGTTTTTTTCAAATGTAGCCTAATTCTTTTTTTTTATTTTTTATGTGATTCCGTTTTTTCAAATGTGATTCTGTTTTTCTAATGTGATTCCGGCCACTTTCTGCTTTGGCTTATTGTAATTTCGTTTTTTCAAATGTTGTTGTGTTTTTGTTGTGTTTTTTCAAATGTAATTCCGTTTTTTCAAATGTTGTTCATTTACACCTTAGGGCCACCGTAATACATAGTTTAAACGCAGTGTGTTGCGTTTGACTCTGCTGTTCACTTACTGCAAACCGTTGCAGGTAGATAAGGCCGCATGGGAGTTCTCGCTCCCCCTCACCTGGCCGTGGTAGTAACAGTGCTCACCGCCCTGTGGGGAAGAGGACACAGCATCAGGACAAAGCAGCTTCATCGGACATGGTCAAAGTGGCATCATAAATAATCACGTTTGAATTCAATTTAAACGTGTAACAGCTTGTGTTGCAGATGTCGATTTCGTGCATGCGTAGTGCATTTCTGCAGGGCGTCTCATGGGTTTGTTAGGATGTGAAGTTACTGCATCGCAACTCGGCACTATTTCATCTGATCCCCTCCTTAGGTGAGTGCAGGACACTTTCCTCACTACAGTACTGTATATATCTTTCTTTCTACACTTCACCCATCTCAGCCTGCACTGATACTGCAGAGTGCTTTCCTTTCCCTCGTCACGTGACCTGTTTCAGCAGGAGGCTGCAGCGGAGTGAAACCCTGCTGATTCAGCGCCAGTACGCCCAGCTCTGTGCCTGAATCAGCAGCAGCAGGATCCAGCTTTGACCACCACCTTCCACCCCTTCCCTTTGTTCTTTAAAACCATCTCCATCATCTGTTAGTCTAAAACGTCGCTGTAAATTTTGGTTAGATTCGCCAAATAAAAGTCTAAAATAAAAAACAAGATTTGCAAAAAAAACTGTGTTGCTCTGTTTTCTTATAGGTTTATTCAAATTGTATTTATTTCTCGGGGAACAAAGTGAGCATTACCTTCGACAGGACTGGTTTCCCATCTTCGTAGTGGATCTCGACATAATCTGAAGACAGCAGATCACTGGTAAAAACAAACACGTGGTTCAGTAAAACAGCAAAAACACAGAGAGGGCCTGTCGGCTCGTCTTTGGTAAACTCAGACTCACAGTCTGCATCACAACTGGGAGTTTTCCAGTAATCACTGCTTTGTTAGCAGTTTGAGCAAGGCCGCTAACCTGCACAAGAGTTCCCATCTCAAAAGTGCTGATTGCAACCCATCGAGGTAAATGACGCATGTGCTTGGATTACGATTTAACCCTAGCTTCACAAGCTAAATTTGGTCGGATGAGAAATCGGTGGAAGATTACATTACTGTGACAACATGCTTGGACCTTGAGTTGCTTGTTTATGTGAAGTAAAATGATCCAACAGCTTCTTCTTGAAATGTCCCAAACCGGACCACTGGCTGATGAACAGGATAATTACAGGAAGAGAAACGAGTAACACAAACTGAGAGCCGCCCATGAGACCTAACATGATAACATGATAAATGATGAGGCCTCACCTTGAACACAACACAACCCTCCCTTCACTTCCTGCTGAGTCAGCATTCCTCACTGGTACGTTAACCGACTTCAGAAGACAGCTAAATCTGCCACAATGGTGCTCTTCTCTTTTCTTTTTTCTTTTGTTGTTGTTTTCCTGGGTATAACCTTGAAAAGCAACAACGCCCTCCTCGCTGTGGGCATGTGCGGTTGCAGCACGAACACAAAAGAAGCAGAGCACCATTTTTTTTTGAGAGATGCTCAGCAGCATGCGAGCAGGAAGCGAACCATTGTGAGTGGAAAGTCGAGGAGCATCTCAGAGGCGCTCCTGAGTGTGGGGCTATTTTTAGCTTTACAGATAAAGCAGGACCTGGATGAGTGGGCCACGGTGTCTTGGTGTCTCTGCGGATGTGTGTGTGTGCAGAGTGTGGTGGAAACATGAGCACCTTGAGGTCTGCCTCTGCTTGAACGTCTAAAAAAGCTGCGACGGTGCTTGGAGGCTACGAGAAGGGAGTCCTGCCTCGAGGTGTCTCCGTCAGCAGGGGGACAGAGGGCTTCGAATGCAGCAGTGTTAGCAGAGGTGGCTCAGGGAAGCAGCAAAGAAAGAAAACCACAGGAGGTTCACCATCTGGTGCCAGATCAGAGGAAGTCCTGCAGCGACACACTGCAACAATCTGGGCTCTTAAGCCTCGGATATAGTCGCGCTTTGGTCCGCAAGCTGGAGCGCGCGTGCTGCGCGCGCACTGTGCATGCGTTTATAGTGTAGCACGGCAGCGCATGGCAAAGTGCTGTTCTTTTACTGACCAGCAGGTGGCAGTACCCTCTAAAACCTGTGCATATGTTGCAAGAAAGGGTGTAGAAGAAGAAATCTACCGTAGAAGAAGAACTGTTTGAAATCACACAACAAAAACAAATGGCTTTCCGCTCGCTCGGGGAATTTAAAACATTTGAATCACATAAAAAACATTCCTCCATGCGTCGCGACGCCGTTTCCACGACCACAGCGGCGCAGACAGTTGCAGATTCTGGCGTGAAGGCTGTCGGGGAGGTCCCTACCCGACCTGTCAATCAATTCGGCGCGCGCGCTAGGCTTGCGGAGCTTCAAAATTTGGGAGGTGCACGACCACGCGCGAAACCAACGCGCTGGCCAAAGCGCGGGGGCGGGGACGTCGCGTTTGCGTCACTTTGGCCGCGCGCCCTATGCGACGCGTCAACTATATCCGAGGCTTGAGTCTTCATGAAAAGGAGCATTGACGTGAGGATGTGGGGAAAGGTTCATTAAGATCTTGCATTACTTACTGTTAGCTCTTTGAACAACCAGTTTGGAGGAATAGAGTTTACTTGTGACCAGATTGACGAGCTAACGTAGCTGAAGAAGTGTCAAGACCAAAGTGGATTCCTGCTGCCTTAAAGAGGAACTAAACCCAGGCTGAGACGGTAACTCCTTCCCCTAAGCAGATCCAGAGTCAGAGAGTCAGAGAGAATTTATTGTCATTTGCACCGCATGTAGTACATGTGTTGAAAACGAGATTATGTACACAGGGTCCCAGTTACATCCAACAACAAATGCAAGAGAAAAACAATAATAACATCTAGGATTAACTAAGAGAGACATCAGCTAGTAATACACTAAGCCCTAATGTAGTAGAAAAACATCATTATAAACAGCAGCACGAACATGAGTCATTATGAGCAGATGGTCACAGATGAACGCAGCAACAAGAAACAGATCAGTATCAACATGATGTGACATTTTGCAGTGTTTATTCTTATTATTTATTTATTCATGAGTCTGACAGCCTCAGGGTAGAAGCTGTTCCTCAGTCTAGTGGTTCTACATTTGATGCTCCTCAACCTCCGTCCCGAGGGGAGTGGTGCAAAGAGTGAGTGTGCTGGGTGAGTGAGGTCTTTCATGATGCAGGTGGCTCTTTTTCTGCATCTGGAGGTGTAAATGTCTGTGATGGTGGGGAGACTGACTCCCACAGACTTCTGTGCAGCCTTCACCACTCTCTGTAGAGCTTTCCTCTCTGCAACTGTGCAGCCTCCATGCCACACGTTGATGCTGGAGCACAGGACGCTCTCCACTGCACACCTGTAGAACGAGGTGAGGACTGAGCTTCTCAGACCAGCTCGTCTCAGCCGTCTGAGGAAGTAGAGTCTTTGATGTCCTTTCTTGATCAGGCTGGTGGTGTTATTGCTCCAGCTGAGGTTATCATTCAAGTGTACACCCAGGTACTTGTAGCTGGAGACCACCTCCACCGCAGATCCACCTATATACAGTGGGGTGTGGGTGTGTTTGTTCCTTCTGAAGTCCACAATCATCTCCTTCGTCTTCTTCACATTCATGTGAAGGTTGTTCTCTTTGCACCAGCTCTCCAGATGTTCCACCTCCTGTCTGTAGCTGGATTCATCATTATCTGTGATGCATCCCACCACAGCTGTATCATCTGCAAACTTAACAATATGACAGCCTGGATGTGTGGCTGTACAATCATATGTGAGCAGAGTGAACAGAAGAGGGCTCAGCACACATCCTTGAGGAGAGCCAGTGCTGAGGGTGATGGTGGAGGAGGAGAAGTTGTGGATCTTCACGGACTGTGGTCTGTTTGTTAAGAAGTCTAGTACCCAGTTACAGATGGAGGGGCTTAGTCCAAGTGTGGATAGTTTGTCTATCAGAGTTTGGGGGATCATGGTGTTGAAGCAGATGTGAAGTCCACAAAGAGCAGACGCACGTATGAGTCCTTCTGATCCAGGTGGGTGAGAGCAGTGTGGACCACAGAGGAGATGGCGTCCTCTGTTGATCGGTTCTCGCGGTATGCATATTGATGAGGGTCCTCGCTGATGTTGACGGTTGTCTTGATGTGGGACATGACCAGTTTCTCAAAACATTTAGCGACTATCGGGGTGAGAGCCACCGGTCTATAGTCATTCAGACCAGTCACTGTGGAGCTTTTTGGGACTGGGATGATGGTGGCAGTCTTCAGGCAGGTGGGAACTGACTCCAGTGAAAGTGAGGTGGTGAAGACGTCAGCCAGCACCTCACAGAGCTGGTCCGCACATTCCTTCAGAACTTTCCCTGGGATGTTGTCTGGACCCGTAGCTTTATGAGGGTTGATCCTTCTGAGACTACCTCTCACTTCTGCTGCGGTCACTTTGAGGTGCTCCTCGTCTGGTGATGAGGTGAGTCTGGTGCTAGCTGGTCTGTTTGGATCTTCAAAACGTGCATAAAACTTATTGAGGGCATCAGGCAGGGATGGGTCCCTGGGGCATTGTTTGCTTTTGCCCTTGTAGTCTGTTAAGCATTTGATGCCCTGCCACATGCTCCGTGGATCATGTGAGGTGAACTGTCCCTCGATCCTCTGTGCATACGCGGCTTTGGCCTTCTTTATGCCATCATCCAGTTCTCTCCTGCACTTTCTCAACTCCTCAGTATCTCTAGACTTGAATGCAGTGTCCCTGGCTGCCAGCAGGGTGCGGACATCCTTATTTAGCCAGGGTTTTTGATTGGGGTAAAATTTAACATACTTTCTTATGGATACATTTTCAGCACATGTACTGATGTAACCCAGGACTGAGGAAGCATAAAGTTCCAGGTCAACTGAACTTCCATTCGTAGCTGCCTCTTTGAAGACAGACCAGTTTGTGTTTTCAAAGCAGTCTCTTAGCATGGGGGTACTATCTTGGCGCCACAATGTGATCTCTCTTTGTTCCGGCTTGGAACGTCTGAGTGGGGGTAGCTGTCTAGGGACCAATAACAGGGAGCGATGGTCGGAAGCCCCGAGCGGTGGGCGTGGCTTCGCCGTGTACGCCCCCTTCACATTCGTGAAGACTTGGTCTAGCGTCTTATTTCCTCGTGTTGCTGTGAAAACGTGCTGATTGAAGGTTGGAAGGATGACACGTAAATCCACATGATTGAAGTCCCCGGAGACAATGAAAAACCCCTCAGGATATTTACACTGCAGCGAGGTGAGTAAGTCATGAATTTCTCCCTGGGCGTCGTTGGCATTAGCATCGGGTGCTATGTAAACAGCGCTTATTATTATCGCTGAATAGTCGCGGGGAAGGTAATGTGGGCGACATCTTATTGTTAAAAGCTCCACAGCAGCTGAGCAGATCCTGCTGATAACGGCACAGTTCGTGCACCAGTCTTTGTTAACGTAAATGCAGACGCCTCCGCCTCGTGCTTTCCCCGTAGTCTCGATGCACCGGTCCGTTCTGAAAAATAGCCTATTATCCAACTCATAAACAGAGTCAGGAGTGTCCTCATTGATCCACGTTTCCGTGAGGCAAAGCACCGAGCATCTCCTCATCTCCTCCGACGTTGTTACTCTCAGACGAAGCAAATCCATCTTGTTGTCCAGCGAGCGCACGTTGGACAGAAAAAGAGCCGGCATCGGGGGTCTCCCGGTTTTAGCGTCTGCCCGCAGTCTCGTCATAATTCCTGCTCGACAGCCACGCTTTTTCCCTCGAGAGCACCGTTTCCTCTTCTTTCCTCCGGAGCGCATCTGCTTCCAGAAAGATGATCTTAGCAGATCCAATCTTCCGAGCTCTGATTTGAGTTCGTTGCTGATTTCAGCTGTGCCTTGTGGTAAATCCGCTCCAATTCTTAACAGCTCAGTTCGGCTATAATTCACCCGCAAAAAACGCGCAGAGTCAGGTACAAAAACACTATTAAAACTACTAAAAACCAAATATCCAAAATCACCCTCAAAATGGGCGTGTCGAGAGACAAGGAGGGGAGGAGTTAGAGTTGTGCTTTTGTCCACGCCTCCACCAGCAACAACCTAAAACAAATCAAACCTCTAGCCAACAACATACACCAAGCAACAACAAAGGATAAACATGTAGATGTATTTATCTATTCCACCCATTCCATCCAAAACCAAAGGCTTAAAAAAATTAAAAAAATAACAGAAAGAAAATCGCTTGTCAGGAGTGAAATGTGGCACTTCCATATAAGGTATGGACTGCTGCAGGACCTTCTCATCTCTGCAGGGGATTGGCTCTGCTTGAACCACCTTTGTGACGTCACACATGAGCGTTTGGACAAATAAGTAAATTAAGGTGCAATTCCTCTGTTCGACCCATAGGTGTTACCATAAACACGTTTTTAGGCCGGGGTTTAGTTCCTCTTTAAAACCAGCGTTCATGGAAAAACAATTCATGTAAACAGTAATAAACCTTTAGATTGCCACCAGTTTCTTTTCTCCCCTTTTCACCACTTGCTCTCGTGCAAGACGGACGCCTTCCTTCCCTCTCCCGTCCTCCTGCTTTTTCACTCTCTGTCTTGTGTATCGGAGCTCCTATTTACACATCTTCCCAAACGTTCCTGGGGTATAAAGTTCATGCTCAATCATCCAGGTACCAACCCCAATAATTCTCAGTCGGATCATCTGGACAGTTTTATTTTTTGATAGAAATGTTTCGCCCTCTATCTATTTGTTGCCTCGAACCACTTTGGCTGTAGCTGCCTGGGAGGAGTCGATGAGGGACAGGGTGGCCCCCAGAAACCATCTTAGCTCCAGCAAACTGGTTGGTCCACTTAAGGTGTTTACTGCTTGGTGGGGAAACAGTTTACTGGAACTCCTCTGACTGATGAAGCCCTCCGGATAAAGGGCGAAACATTTCTATAAAAAAGAAACTGTCCAGATGACCCAACTGAGAATTATTGGGTTCCTGTGATACGTGTAAACTGAGAAAGCTGTCTAT
>JBBPBX010009522.1:0-20366 GCA_038048925.1 Garcialebias charrua | reverse complement strand
AAAGACTTGGGGTCAATCAGCATCTCTTCTGTTTTCCTGGCATTAATAATAAGGTGGTGGTCATCACACCATTGAACAAATGATTGAATGTTTCAGTGTTTTAGTGTTTAAATGGTTACTGTTGCACCGAGGGACTGAGAGAAACGCAATTTCAATCCTGTGTATGTCCTGTACATATTGCAGTTCTGACAATAAAGTTGACTTTGACTTAATTAATAAGCAAAGTGGCAAAAATGGCTCTTTTTATCACAAAGGTTGCAGACCCTTGAGCTAGACTGATGCCTTGGAGCCTCATTCTCAGTAATGAGGTCGTTGCTTCAGTCGGTCGTGGTGAAAGACAAGTTTAGTCTTTTTCCATTTACTGGTTTGTCTATGTTTCAACCCTCACCTGTGGTCATGAGGTATGTAAGAATAAATGAACGAGATCCTGGAAACAAGCGGACAAAATTAGCTTCTTTTTGTCGGGTAGCTGGGCTCAGCCCTAGACATAAGGTGAGGAGCTCCGTCATCTGGGGGGAGCTTGGAGTAGAGCTGCTACTCCTTCGCATCAAAAGGAGTCCGTTGAGGTGGTTCAAACATCTGATTAGGACACCTCATGGACGCCTCTCTTTAGAGGTTTTCCTGGCATGTCTCACTGGGAAGTGACCCCAGGAAAGACACAGAATTCACTCTCTAGCCTGAGAGCTCCTTCAAGCCCTGCAGGAGGAGCTGGAGAATGTCGCTGGAGAGACGGATGTCTGCGTTTCTCTCCTAGACCTGTTGCCTTCACAACCTGACTACTGATAAGTGGTAGAAGATGGAGATGGTTTATTTAGTTTGTTTTTAAAAGACATTAATGTATAGCATAACAAAATAAAAATTCATAGGAAAAATATTTGATTATATAAATAATTATATATGAAAAATATGTGAACACAAATTTTAAAGAGATAAGTTTCATGTACAAAGTAAAGACCATCATGTTCCTGTACAGTATTTTAGTGGTTCAGAGACCAAGACATGCCTGGGGTTGGTTGTGGTTTCTGAACTTTTCTGTCTCACACAAGTTGTCTTTACAAACACCCTATTTTATAACAGAGCTGTGAAGAAAACTTGATGACTAAAATTAAAGAAACTGAAGGTTTCATGCACGTCGCCCACTGCCTTGCATGTCAAAGTTTTAAACGAAGATATTGCACAGTCTGTAAGACTGGACTACAGTACAAATAACAGTTAATAATTGAAAATTGTGTTATGTGTTGTGCAACAAACAGAAAATAATAACATTAGAGCTAATAATAATATAAGCTGTATCCAAAAGAGGCGCAGGAGTAGTTTTCAGTTTAGAGCTGCACATGAGGAGGTGATCACATTTCACAGATATCGATCAGCTATTTACAGAGCAAGGTCAGCACAATCAGCATGTCTGATGCTGATGTAAGAGGAAGAAGTCAAATAATGACCCAAGAATATTCTAAAATTCTAATATTTAATTTTTATATTCTAAAATTGTTAAACGGTTTATCGAACATGGACTCAAATGTCTCAATTTTCAGTTAACTAACTGAAAAGTCTTAGATTTGATTAAATTTTGTATTTACTGTTAGAGTAAGTGGTTTTTGTTTTTCATTTAACAAACAATCATCAAAAAGAAATTAAAGTATTAGTACTGTATTTTAAAAATGTTTCCATTTTTGAAACGTGAGTGCAGATTTTCTTCCCCCTCTGAAGCAGTTTTTTAAAGCTTTTGATGGTTAGTTTCATTGTTTCTGTATTTTTTGTTTGTTTAGTTTTTATTTTTTATTTATTTTTTACATACTCTAGTATCTATAACTGTCCATATTTCCTTGAAAATAAAGCAGCAATATAAAATATGCTAAATGTTTCATTTCGTACATCACAGCCAGACTGCTAAACTAACACATTTAGTACAGTAAATGGTATTCAGTACAGTTTAAAGTTGTATTTTGCTCTATAAGAACAACCGTTTCTTTCTGTTTTATCTTGGAGTGAAATAAAACTACAGTTTTTATTATTTGCAGCATTATGGGCCTTTTAACTTTCCGCTGTTGTTAGCAGATAGTCCAACCTCTCACTTATCGTTTTTCACTGTCACACAAAACTTTATCAAACATAGTCCATATTTATAAGGAGGTTTATTATCCTTGACTTAAACACATCAACAGTTTCACCTGTTTTTTAATTTTTATTTGCCTAAATTTTCACAAAAAACAGTCCAAATACAACCTGTTTAATTTAGAATAAACATTAAATGTAGAAAGTACCGGTACTGGAACAGCAACTTTGTTCATATACTGTAATTATTAATACAATCATTTTGTTAACGAGTTACTGATGGTAACATGTTGCATATTCTGAGAATCTCTGCCTTCTGATCTCCATTCTCCTGACTTATTGCTCCTTACTGCAGTTTTTGGTTTCTCGTCCCTCAGCCTTCGGCTCTCTGCCCTGTCTGGCTCGGATGTGTCCTTGTAATGTCAAATCTACGTCGTGCATCGACCTGTCTGTGTCAGAGCCTGGGCCCCGGCGGCCGGCCCGTCCTCGCATCCTGCTCAAGGCTCCGACACTGGCTGAGATGGAGGAGATGAACATTTCTGAGGTGAGCGCCAGTGCTGAGATTTTAGGGTTCTTGGGGGATGACTTTTATTATTTGTGTGTCTGGCACAGCAGCATGTTAGCTCCGGTTTGACTGCCTCAATCAGTTCAGTTTTCTCTGTTGGATTGAAAGTGAACAGCGTCAGAAAGAATAGTTTTACTCAAGTGGAGCTAATATGATTTTAAAAAGGACTGCAGTTCAAATAAACTTGCCTGACTAAAAGTAAAATGTAGTTCATTTTGAATTAACTCAAAGTAAAAGTTAGTTACTTTTTTAACAGCAGGAGGGCATCTTTTCTGTGCAGTGTGCAAATGACAAGAGGGAATATTAATGTCAAACTACTAGTTTTAAAATACAGGTAGTCCCCGACTTACGACGGAGTTCCGTTCCTGCGTGGCAGCGTAAAGCGAATTTCGACGTAAGTCGGAACATACGTAAATACTTCACCTTATACGTACAGTACTGTATTTTACCAGTATTTTACCAAACACTTAGCCTATCCTAACACAGTACCCCACATGATTATCAAAAAACACATACATTTGGGAGCCATAATGAAGGAAAAAAAGAGTTAATTTCCTACTAGTCTTTATTAATTTCCTACTGGGATGCTGTGGTGAAGCCGTCCGTCCCTCCTCCGTATTCTGTATTGCGTTTACGACGTAAAGCCGCCGTCCAGCTCGGTCCATCTGCCGTATTCCGTTCCATTTACGACGTAAAACAGGGTTCACAGTACAGTTTTGTTTTGTTTTTTGAATGTCCAGAGGACCAGACTTAGCTTTTTTAGCATTCCTCCGCAGCTACGTTAATAACGTAAAACCGGAAACTGCGTAACTCGGCTTTTCAAAATACATTTTCAAATTTTAATTTTTTTAATTTTAATTTTTTTTATGGGAGATGCGTCGGAACCGCAAAGCGTCATAACTCGAGACCGTCGTAAGTCGAGGACTACCTGTAAAACACAAATACTTCCCCAAAATTGTTTAAAAAAATTACCTCTTTAGACTTCAGTCTGAAAACTTTAAAATGAAAGCCTTGGAGGAATTAGAACCTAAAAACAAAACTAAGTGGCAATAAAGCAGAAGGGAATTGGTTGAAAAGTGTCTCCCTGCACCGCCGCGTACTCAGACACAGGATCTAGATGAGAGGCGTCCCCAAGGACCCCCTCAGACTTGGAAACAGGATCTAGGTGGAAAGCATCCTCTTGGACCCCCTCAGACCAAGACACAGGATCTGGAAGTGAGGCATCCTCCAAGACATCCTCAGATTTGAGAACAGGAACTGGATGAGAGGCGTCCGCCTAGATCCCTTCAAACTTGGGAAAGCGAGAGGCACAAAAAATTCAGAGGATCAAACAGGAAGACTACTTTATTAACACAAAACGACAAACCCTTCAAAAACCATGACCATGTGTCCCCTGCAAATCTGAGTGTCTCTCTGATATATTGTTTCAGGTAAAGAGTCCCAAAGGGAGAGGGACAGTTCACAATATGCTCCATTTTGTGTTGGTCTATCACAGGGGTCTGCAACCTTTGCGATAAAAAGAGCTGTTTTTTCCACTTTGCTTGCTAATCACGATGTGTCCGGAGCCACAAAGCCTGCTACAACTGTGCACTGTCAACTGGAGGCCCGAGGACCACTTCAAGTTTGTTGGAGATGGCTTTCCTGGTCACTGGGGGTGATATTAGAAAACAAAAAATGTCTAACTATTATTAACATTTGATATTTTTACATTTTAATACAAAAGAAAATACCAGATTCACGCAAAGAAAGAAAAAATATATAATTTTTAACAATTTTATAAAATTGAAAACACTGAACTCTGCAGGCCGCTCGATGTGAGTTCTTTTTTTTTGTAATTAAAGTTTTTTATTAAATTTTGCCCCATGAACATCAAATAGACATCAAGACATCAAAAACATAAAGAAGAAAGAACAAAAACAAAACAAAACAAAACAAGGAACATAAAGCTGGTGCACCCCCCTCCCTCCACTCCCCACCCCCAAGCTACCGCGAACCACAGGTGAAATGACACACTGACAAGAAAAAACAAAGAAAACATTTCTGTAATCACTGTAACCGGTGCGAGGCCAACAATCCAACAAAAAAAAAACAAAATAAAATAAAATTCAATAAAACGTAAGACAATACAATGCAATTTTAGGTCATTGTTACATTTTTAGCGAGTCCCAAAAACTGTCCCAATCTTTGTCTCTGCTCCCCTTTAAGTTACTGAGCATAACCTCATAAGAAGCTGCTTCAGTCATTGATTTAATCCAGTCATTGACTCCAGGACGCTTAATGGTCTTCCAGTGTTTTAAAATGATCCTGGATGCTGTCACCAGACCGACCATAATAACTGAAAGGGTTCCTTTGGGAATGACCGGCATTTGGGATCTATCTCCCAGTAAACACAGTTCTGGGGTCCGGGGAACTTCTGAGCCAAACCAGGCACTCAAAGTCTTCAAAACTTCAGTCCAAAAAGGTGTAATCAGGGAACATTCCCAAAAACAGTGTAAATATGTCCCCACCTCTTTTTTACATTTCCAGCACAAATTGTCCGTCATTAGTTTCATTCTGTGCAATCTGGTAGGGGTATGGTAATATCTATGCAACACTTTATATTGTATGAATTTATTTCGGGCTTCTTTCACATATTTACCGCTCCCTGATAGGACTTCCAGCCATTCTTCCTTTGTGTACCTGATTTTCAAATCTCTTTCCCAAATAAGTTTGATGTGAGTTCTTTTAATTGTTGAAGAAGTACTGTATACTACTTAAAGCATAAAAGGTAGACAATATAAAATTAGGCCAGTTTGTTGGATATCCAGTACATTTTTAAATTAAAACTAGAGAAATTGCATTTCCTGTGAAAATGCAGTGTAAATGCTTATTGCAGAAGAACTCGCTGGAAAACTGCTGAAATTAGCTAAAAAACATGCTGAAGTGTAGCTGAAATGGAAGAACAAGCCTAAATTAGCAGGAGAACGCAGAAAGAAGACATTTGCTGAAGTAGGTTTAAATAAGCACAAATTAGAAAATTAGCTGAAACAAAGCTGAAATTAGCAAAACGTAGCTGAACAGTAGATGAAAAGGCAGAAATAAGCTTAAACTACCAGAAGGAAGCAGAAAGATCTGAAATGAGCTAAAATGTGGAATTAGCTGAAAAGGTTAAAAATAGCATAGACCAGCTAAATAGCTGAAACTTTCAGAAATAAGCTGAAAGGAGCATGACAAGCTGAAATTAGCAGAAAGAAGTTGGAAGCACAAAAAAAATGTTGAAGTCAGCAGAAAGAAGCTGAAAGGAGCACAAAACAGCTGAAAGTTTCTGGAGAATTTAAGAAAAAAAATTGCACAAGAAAGCTGAAAGAAGCTGAATACTTAAGTTTGACTTTTTTTTTGTGTGTGTCATCAAATATTCCTTCTCAGCAGCTTGTCTTAAAAATATTCCAAAACCTTCATGTGGTTTTGAGAGAAAATCATGCTGTGAGACTGGAAGTCAACTTAAAGTGTCTTAAACTATACCATCGTAGTATGATGTAGTCCACATGTTTTACGCCTTGTATTTGTACCATTCTTCACAAACTTGAAAATGACATGGGATCTTCTAAAACTACTGTAGCCTTTTCATTGTTGGCAATAATTTAAATAAAATGTAGTTTTATTTTAGTTTTGGTCAAAGTCTGAAAGAGCTGCTGCAGAGGTACCACAGAGCCACATGTGGCTCCAGAGCCGCAGGTTGCAGACCTCTGGTCTATCATATAAAATCCTAGTACAGTAAATTACTTTTGGGTTTGTCGCATGAGAAAATGTGGAATGATTGGTATGGAATTACAATCAAGCTAAAAACAATGTCTCATTGTACCGGTAATTAGGGCAGCCTCTTGTTCCTCTGCTGATTGATTCAGACACTTTTAGTTTTTTATTTGTGGTTTTCTGGTTATGCCTTCAACTTTTAGTTTGAATCTGCATAGATTGTAAAAACACTGCCTGATAACTTGGTGTGTGTCACATTGACATTTCTCCATCATTTCTACCTTTCCACTCGACACTTGAACCACAACAGGAAGAAGAGTCTCCAGACCACGAAGAGCTGAGGAGAAGAGAGAGCTCCCCCACACCTCTGAAGAGAGATCGGTCCTTCTCGGAGCAGGACCTCGCCTTACTTCGAGGGGATACGCCTCCCTCTCTGTCGCACTCAGCCCAGCTGGGTGAGACGATCCGACTGCGGGACGTGAGACCCAGGTCCAGGACGCTGACCGGTGCTGGACCTCCTCCTCATTGCAGAGGTCTCACTAATTATCCCTTACAGTCCACTTCACATTCATACACAGAGATTCAAACAGCATGAACAGACCGTCTTAGTGCCTGAGATCATCTGAATAACACACGTCTCCTGAACATCCTGAAATATTTCATAAATCTTAATTACTAGGGAAAAAAATATCAGACTTTTTTTAAATAACCGCAGCTTTTCTGGAAAACCCTGAACAAAACTGAAGATGAATTATAACCAATCATCATCATTTGTACACGTGCTGTGATTGAATCCTTACATATGCAGCTCAGTGAAGTGCTTCAGTCTTTCAGTTTGTCTGAAGGGATGAGGACTGAGCTGCTGTTTCCCTGCAGACTGGGTATGCAGTTTTAATTCTCCTCTTCTCAAAGGAGAAAAATATCAGACTTTTTTTCTGAGAGCAGGTCTTTGAGGAGCAGATCCTTGACATTTCTAAGTGATTCTGAAGTCGGCAGAGGCAAAGACAAAACGGCTGCACTGTAGGTGATGCGTTTGATAAAACGTTCTGATTTGATCATGTTTTATTAGTAAACGATCCACACTTGTATAACAGCTTTTTAACATTTCCAGATTCTGCAAATTGCTTTAAAACGTCTCGCTTGCACCAGTTTTCCGAGCGCTTTTTGTTTTAGATTTTACACTCTTTACGCAAAGTGTAAAGTGCCGGCACTTTCCATGTTCTCACTTTTTATGAGGCAGCAACAAAGCTAATGCAAAGCCGAGCAAATAACTACAGAACACCAAACACACTGATAATAATCAGGTCCAAAACGGTGCATTCAAAACCTTCATAGTTTGCAGCTTTACTGATTTTTATTGTTGCTCTAATTTAGGCAGCAGTCATACTGATAGTGACCAAATGAAAAGCCCCAAGGACTGAGCATGATATAAACCACATATAAATTTAAAAGTTCTTCACTCCTGAATAACATTTTGCTCCTTGACAGCAAACGCACAGCGCACAGTTGTCGTTTTGTTAGACCAAATCAATAAAGTACCAAGAAAAAAAAAACCTTTGGCTGTTGGGTTATACCTTTTTAGTCTTTTCTGCGTCCCTTGCTGGAAGATAATGATCGATTGTTTTAGACTGATGGTCCTCCATTCTGCATGTGCAAAGCCAGTTTCTGGGAATTTCACAGCAGACTGGTTTGAAACTCATCAATAAGGTCTAAAAAAGCTAAGTCTGGTCCTCTGGATGTTAAAAAAAAAAAAAAAAGCATGCTTTTTTATTTTGAATGTCCAGAGGACCAGACTTAGCTTTTTTAGATTTTTCTACCTGGATTATTGAGCATGCATCAGGGTATCGTCAATAAGGTGCTGTTTAAAATGACAGATCTTGTCTTATTTATTTTATTAACCTTTATTTAACCAGTCAAATCCCATTGAGATCACAGATCTCTTTTGCAAATGAGGCCTAGGCCTGAAACTGACTAACATGCATGTTTTTGGTCTGTGGGAGGAAAACCCATGCAAGCACGAGAAGAACATGCAAACTCCACACAGAAAGACCCGATATCCAACCGGGGATTGAACCCAGGACCTTCTTGCTGTGAGGCAACAGTGCTAACCACTGATCCATCTGATAATGGTCGGTATCAGACTGAGATGAAATGTTTCTTCCAAAAAAAAAAACTGTCCAGATGACACAATTTTGCGATGGTAACCATCGTTTTCACCCAGAAGACAAAGTTCAAAACGATCCTCCGCTTATTGTTGAGTTCATTCACGTTACCTATGGTTGAATTTGAGTCAACTGCAAGTTTGATTAGTAATGATTTGACAAATTACAAATCACAAAACTAACAGTAAGCAACAAAAGCACTTCTGTCAAAATCTAATTTCAAACCCAGCATTGTTTTAAGTGGATCAATAATTAGTGCAAGTGTATAATAGTTCTGGTTTCCATGGTCTACCAGATTAACAAAACTCATTAATATCAAAATATCATCTTAATCAAAATATATGCAGCAAATAATAATGTAGATTTTTTTTCTTCTTAAATTTTCTTTGTGTATTTGCACATGCATTTCTTCTGGTCTCCACTAGAGGGTGCAGCACCCTCTGCACCCCTAGGTCTTATGGCCTTACATTCATATACCAGTACGTAAAATAATATCAAGGTCATGTGGTGGTGGAGTAGGTTCGGTGTCGAAAATTAACCTTCTGATTCTCCAACTAGTCGACCTCCCTACCTGATGGCCAAAGCTGTCGCAATCTGATTATAAACTTTAATATACGGTAGACATGAACAGAGAGCATGAAAAATCTAAACAGAAAGCAGATAATGTCCATTAACCTCTCTCTGGAGTCTTTTTTAGGATTGATCTGAGTATATATAAAGTTTTAAGGGGTTTTAAGTGTTTATATATCTGTGAAATTGGTTAAAAGCAAACAGGAGCTAAAATATGTGTTTAGATAAAATCATCAGCACATTTGAGACAAAAGACAGAAGTTGTCATCATGTGTCAAATTTGGAACTTTTTTAGTTTGAACTTGGTCCTTAAACTAATTTAAAACTCCACAAACATTAAAATTAAGTGCCTTAGATTGCTGACCTTTTTTTTTTAACCCTCTATGCAGTAAAATCATGTAAGGATGTTGGAGACATTATGTCACCAGTTTCTGATTTAGAACACAAATGTTATTAAATTACGGTTACCTCGGTGAAATACGAGCTGTGTCTGTCTCCCGTGATGCAGCACCTCTGGACAGCAGGTTTGCAGGGATTCACATCAGCCACAAACTGCTGAGAGACTTCTGATGGATTCTAATTTGATATAAAGATGTTATGATAAAGTCCGACTCTGTGATGGAGAGTAGACACAAAACCGTGTGTGCTGTATGAAATCCTTGCATAGGATGTTATCTGATTGATGGCTGTGATTCAAGCATTAGATGCCTCACTGTCTGTGCACAGAGACAATTGTTGGAAAACCATCGTGACCCCCCAACCTGCAGTGCAATCCATGCAGCAGGAATTCAAGATGAGTTACTGGCAGGATAAATGTGTATGTAGTACCCTACTCTGCCAACAGGGGGCTTCGGTGCCTAAGCTGTGTCTGTGTGTGAGGATGTACAGTAAGCTCCTAAGCCCCAGCTGTCAGGAGCAGCTGATCCAAATTATACTACAGATGATATTTACTGGCCTGTTCCAGCCTCCCTCTCAGCCTGTTTACTTTCCATTAGAGCCAAGTTGACACCTTCCATTTGCAGGCCTGACGAGGCGCCCACTTTCAGCTGCGTGTGGTCTGCAAAGTTCGTGCAGACCTCACAGTGAGATCTAAGTTACAGATGTAGGAGCACGAGCTGAATCCCGGCCCTGAAATCAGATTAATAATACATGACTGCATTAGAGGCAATCGACAGACGCTCCGAGGGGCTGAGATCTGAGACGGGGCTGAATGAAAGAGGCTGATGTGTAATTCATGGAGTTGTTAGGCTGAGATTTTAGCTTTTTTTCTTTCTCTGACTCTCTGCTGGACTCATTTGATACGTCCTTATTTAATTCATTATTTCCTTTTACTGACTTTGAATTCATTTTCACGTTCCAGCCTCCTTTCCAGTTCACGGCTGGGTGCCGCCATCTCCTGCCCGCCTGTCTCTGAGTTCACTGGATGAGGCCACAGAGGGACCTGAATCAACGTCAAACTCTAAAACAGGAGACCAGTGGATGGTGAGACAAAAGTGTTGCTCTGAACATCACAAGATCATTCAAATAAATTTTGGCCTCAAAGCATCAACATTTGTTAAATGCAGAATCATCCACCAAAAAGATTATGAAGGGTCCTTGAAATAATGAGATAAAATGTAATTTCAGTCAAAGTAATCCTTAATAAAATAAAATAAAAAGAAACCTTTAGGCTCAGGACTACTGGATTAATGCCATGTGCTCAAAAAGATTACTAGAAAAGGTAAAATCATTGTGTTGATCTGTATATGTATTTTGGCCATCATCTATGGGATCATCATTTCTTGGAAAGTGGATTATGTGTCAGCAGCAACACGAGCATCTCATTTTATGCTAATTATTTTGTCAAACCTAAATAAATTAATTTTAGTGATAAAATAATGGAATTATAAAACACAGTATTAAATCTCTACATCACCTAAATAATCTGTCTAGAATTCCTTGGAGGAATGCATATCGCCCGTTGTTTTTCATGCCACCGTTTTCAGACTAAAAGCATCTTGTGTTGAGAAACAATAGAGTTAAAGACATTTTGATCAAACCTTGAAAACCACATCAGACTCTGCTCTGCACCTGCAACACTGACTGACTTACAGCCATGTTTGTGTTAGCTAATGTAAACTAGTTGTGGCGGCCATCTTGAATTGTGTTGACTCTAAAAGTTAATCAGTTGTAGAGGTACAGCCAAGTGTTCCTTTGTGAAAGTTTCATTAAAGTCTGCTGTCTGGCTCATGAGATATTTTGCTAACAAACAAACAAACAAACAAACAAACAAACAAACAGACAAACAAACAAACAGGGTTGACCACAACATTTAATGCAAAAGTTTTAAGCTAAAATTTGACACCACAAAGTAGCACTTGGAGTTTGAGTTGTCGGTGACTCTTAGCCAAATTGTTCCAAATTTTAGTTCAATATCTGTAAAAGTGACTCAATGGTAGCCTTTTTTTTTCTGTTTTTGAAGGTTAGTTGCCCTGGTGGCCATCTTGAATTGGATTGACTCCAAAGGTGAAACAGTTGTAGATGCACATCTAGTAATCATTTCCTGAAAGTTTCAATAACATCCACGCAGTGGTGCATGAGATATTTTGCTAACAGACAAACACTGACACTGTTAAATATCATAATGACCAATCTTTCTGCATTCAGAGATAAAAACAGTTTCTAAGTTTTTCATGATGACGTTTCATTCTCGGCTTTCATTTTTCTTTTGTACTTTCAGGACTTCAAAGTCAACTTTATTGTCAAAACTGCAATATGTACAGGACATACACAGGAACGAAATGTCATTACTCTCAGACTCCTGGTGCAACAATAACTATTAAAGTCAAAGTCAAAGTCAACTTTATTGTCAGATCTGCAATATGTACTGTACAGGACATACACAGGACCGAAATTGCGTTTCTCTCAGTCCCTCGGTGCAACAGTAAACATCTAAACATTGAAACACTGAAACATATAATAATAGACATAAGCATAAAATAGTAAAACTAACACTGTCCTGAGTTTTTTGCATAGTGGTATAAGAGTATGAAAATTTACACCAACTCTAAAACTAAAACATTAAACATTTAATGAACATAATACTGTCCTGAGTTTTTGCATACTAGTATAAAAAAAGAGTATAAAAAGTATAACTAAAATAAACTAAAGGTTTCTAGCATTGACATTTGCAAAGTGGCAAAGCAGCGTATGAGTTAATGTACACAGTATATGTATGAGGTAGTAGTTGATGTTGTTATAGAGGCAAAAAGTGGCATATGCAGTAAGGCACATTGGGCATCCCTAAATAAGACCGTTCAGAGCACACTGTATATGTATCAGCAGTGGTGTAGATATTAGAGTAGTGTAAATGTAAACAGTAGTAATTACATGTAAGCAGTAGTAATAAAAGTAAACAGTATTAATAAATGTAAACAGAGAATGTAAACAGTATTATGATTATAGGCAGTGATGTAATACAAACATTAGTGCAAGTATGAGAAGTAGTGCAAACTGTATGAGCACATGACCGAGAGTTTAGTGAATAACCCGTTTGATGACACAGAGTCCAGTGTTAAAATCTTTGTGTTGTGTGGTAATGTGTGAGAAAGTTTTAGTGTTAAGGCAGTTCAAATGGGAGGGGGGGCAGAGCAGCATTAAACAGCATTAAAAAAACATTAAACATTAACCATTTAATAAACATAAAACGAAATAAGTCTCGGTTCAGTTTTTATGTTAGCCAAACGAAAAGTTGGGCAGACCGGACGATTCTTTGTCTTTTTGTCCGCAGGAGGCGTTCAGCCATCCTGTGGAGAGTCTCGCCTTAACGGTTGATGAGGTCATCAACGTGCGTCGAGTGCTGGTCAAAGCAGAGATGGAGAAGTTTCTCCAGAGCAAAGAGCTCTACAACAACCTGAAGAAAGGAAAGGTAGCCATGTTTCCTGTCTGCCGTTGTCTCTCCTGTGTTTACAGTACGTGCACTCAGCATTTCTGTGCTCTCAGGTTTGCTGCTGCTGCAGAGTCAAGTTTCCTCTCCTCTCCTGGCCGTCCACATGCCTGCTGTGTAAAAGGTATCAGAGACAACTTTCACTGGACCTCCCGGGAGTTTTAAGACTATTTTATTATCGTCAATTCAACTTTAAAGGAGCTGTATGTAACTTTTCTAACAATATATTTTTAACATATTTCTTCACTCTGTCACTACCTCCTGACATACTGATTTTAGACAAGTAATCTCTGAAAAAAACTATTGTCCCCTTGCTTCTCTAAAAGCATTTCTAAAAAGCCACAGTGACCCACCGTTAACCAGCCAATAAAAACAGAGTTTGTAATCAGCCAATAAAAACAGAGCTTGAATTTGAATCAGCCAATAAAAACAGAGCTTGAATTTGAATTTCAGCAGAGCAAGGGGTAAGTTTCTGGTCCCTCCCCCTCAGAGCCATATATGGCTCTGAGGGGGAGGGACCAGAAACGTGTCTCTGTTCAAAATTTTCCTAAGTTCCAGCGTGTTCCAGAAATTACATACTGAACCTTTAAAAGTTGCTCTAAATTCTATGTAAAAAAAAAGATGTTAGAGGATTGAGCATCACTTAAATTGTTATACGCCCAAATGTTTTCAGTAAAATGAATTTTGCATCATGTAAAAAATACGTAAAGAAAAAGTTATTGGAGTTTATTTATTTGGTTGAATGACTTCAGAAAACTGATTTAAATTAGTTCATTTCTGGTTCATATTGAAAAATACAGTTCATATAAAATAAATTGCAATAAAAAACAAACAAACATGCTGCTTTAAATAAAATGCCATCGTTCCTCCAGGCTGAAAGAATAGACCAGACACTGTGATGTTAATATAAATATTTCCTTCTTGATATTTAAATAAACAGGAATGTATTAATTTTGTTCCTCTTGCAGGTCAGTCTGCAGCTCCTGCAGTGCAAAGGTAACTTCACACCTTTGACTTTGTTTATTAATGATGATTTTTATTTATTTATTTTCAGTTCTGTTATGAATCTGTCTTGGAAAAGATGCAGCAAAGTAGATTCAGCTTCTTTTTTGCAGTTTTGTCGCATCTGTATTTTAGTTTATCTACAAATAAACAAATAATCTCAGAATAACTCTCAAGTTAAAAGCTACAAATGGAAATACAGGTAGTCCCCTACTTACGAACGAGTTCCGTTCCTACGTGCGTTCGTAACTCGAAATCGCCGTAAGTCGAAAAATACATACACACTGGCCGCCCCATATACACTTACATGTACGGTACTGTACAGTTACCAAGCACTTCGCCTATCCTAACACAGTACCCTACATAATTATCTAAAAACACATACAGTACATTTGGAGCCATAATGAAGGAAAAAAAGAGTTAATTTCTTACTGGTAGCTGGTCAATTCTTCCTCCGTCTGTTAGCAGGTTAGCTCGTTGCACGTCCGAGCTCTGGAGCTTCCTGCTGCTTCACGCGGTCCAAACTGTTTACAGTAAGGCCTGTTAGCATGTTAGCTCCATACATTTGGAGCCATAATGAAGGGAAAAAAGAGTTAATAACTTACTGGGAGCTGGTGAAGCCGTTCCTCTGCGTTTTAGCATGTTAGCTCAGTGTCCCGGCAACATCCGAGGCTACGAGGTAGTTCTTCCGCCTGATAGCATGTTAGCTCGGTGTCCCAGCAACATCCGAGGCTACGAGGTAGTTCCTCCGCCTGATAGCATGTTAGCTCGGTGTCCCAGCAACATCCGAGGCCGCGAGACCGTTCCTCCGCCTGAGACGTCCACAGAGTTCACAGAGCGTTTCCAGCTCATGTATCCGAGCGAGGCAACTTCTGATCAGACACACGGTCCGTCCAAAGCCGGCTGTCAAGGCCGGAGCTAACCGAAGCTAACTGAAAACTGCCGGACACTGCCGAAAACTGACGGACACTGCCGAAAACTGCGTAAATCGGCTTCTAAATAATAATAATAATAATAATAATAATAATAACAATAATAATAATACTTTATTTATAAAGCCATTTAAAACAACCACAGCTGCAACAAAGTGCTGTACACAAAAAAATCAAGAACATTTAAACACATAAAATAAAATAAAAATTTATTTATTTATTTTTTGTTTTATGAGATGCGTGACGTAACCCCAAAACGTCGTAAGTCGAGGCCGCCGTAAGTCGAGGACTACCTGTAATTGATTTGTGATTAATTTTTTTAAAGGATTTTTTTTGTGTGTGTAATATGTCAACTAAAAGTGTGGTAACCAGTTATCACAATATTTAAAGATCCTCATATTTTGTAAAAACATTTTAAAATGCTGCATATTTTTTCATTATAAAAATATCTATATTTTGATTTTAATTTTACAAATTTGATTGTGTCTTGTTCAGTTGAAACTAATAAACTTTTGATTTTAATGTTTAAATTAGGACATATTGTGCATAAAAATAAGTGTAAAATTCTATAAACTTTTATTTATTTATTTTACCTTTTATGAACATAATGTTATTAGACGGGCTGCCTTCTTTGTTGACGTCACTTTTTCTCCTGTTGTTTTGTTGGTTCTGACTTGTTGCCTTAGTCCCGACCCGTGTTGGATGTGTGGTTCTGTGCTCTGTAGGTTTGGACTTTGCGTGAGTTTTTCGTGATGTGTGCAGTGCTGTGCCTGTGACTCATCTGTTTTCAGATTACTGTATTTTTCGGACTATAAGGCGCACCGGATTATAAGGCGCAATGTCACTGAACGGGTCTGTTTTCATACATAAGGCACATTAAGCGAAACAAAACAGTCAGATAAGTCAAACTTTATTCAACTCATTCACAATAACTCACAACATTGTTCAGTTGTACCACATAAAATCGGTTCAAGGTCAGTAAGCACAACCAGAATTAATACATAAGGCTCACTGTCGATTTTTTGAGAAAATTAAAGGATTTTAAGTGTGCCTTATACTGTAGTCTGAAAAATACGGTATCATTTGTTGAAACGTGTGTTTGATTTGGGTTTTTATGTTTCTTAATGTGAGAGCTGTCGTCGTCTTGCTGTGCCTCAGCACAGTTTGGCTGATTTCCTCACATCCTGCTTCTTTGTCTTCCTCTCCTCCAGATGAAGATTCCCTCCAAAAAGATGGCCCATATTCCTGTGTACACTGTGGGATTTCACAGCACGCCAAAAAGTCACGGACACAAAAGCCAAGTCTACAAGTGAGTCTTTGTTACGTCAAGGTAGAAATATGTTTACATTAAAAAGCACAAAAGATGCATTTTTTTGCCTGGTCACTGTTGTTTTAGCTACTACTGAAGCCAAAATAATTGTGTGTCTAATGCCATCATGATAATTATAATAGCTGTAAAGGTTCTTCACTATTAAACAATCATGTAAACTTTATATACTGAAGGGGGGACACTGAGAGGCAAAAGAAGCAAAGATTTATATAAACAGAGAAGCAAAAATGGCACTAAACCACCCACTTAAAAAAATTAAATAAATAAAAATAACATGTTTCAAAGTTACAATTAAATCTTTCTTGACTGCTGTCTTAATCTGTGCATCAGTACTACAGTTTAAGTTTCTTAAAATCTAAATTCTGAATTAAATTAAATTAACCTAATAAAAATAATGGGAATATATCTCTGTCTCAGTGTTACTTTCAAATTGTACGGTATTTATTTTTATCAGTTCAAATGGCTGTTTGTGGGTTTCATCGAACACCTGCAGTGTAGGTATTATCATTATTAATATTAATATTATTAATAAATCAATTTAAAGCTGGGGTATGTAAGATTGTAATGTAGTCTGTAACTTTTCAAACAATATATTTTTAACATATTTCTTCACTCAGTCACTATCTACTGACAAACTGATGTTAGACAAAGTAATCTCTGAAAAAATCTATTGTCCCCTTGCTTCTCTATCAGCATTTATAAAAACACTGAAAACACAAGAGTGACCAGGACACTGACAGCCAATAAAAACAGAGTTGTTTGTCACGCCCCAACCCACGCCCCCACCTGTCCCAGCCGCAGCTCGTTCTCATTCAAAGGATTGCAAAGCGATGCAGGACTGTTTTTTATGTGACACAAAATGTATTAAATATCCCTTCTTTATCCCAGAGCTGGACTTTTATTTAGTTTTTTTGCCAAAAGCCAAGTGATCGCTTCATCCTGCACTGACAGGAATGAGGAAATGGATTTGTCACGAGTCACGAGCGAATTAAAACATGTCCAACGTTGCTTCGTGAACCTCTGATGATTTCTGCTGGATTTTGTGTTGTAGGATGAGTGATTCGTGGTTTTATTAAATTTTTTTAACAGTTATATTATCATATAAACACAGAATATCGCAGCGCAGAGACAGGAGGAGGTGGAGCATTCCAGACATTCCAGACCAGCGCTGACAGAGAGGAAGTCACGAGCGAATTAAATCATGTCCAAACGTTGCTTCGTGAACCTCTGATGATTTCTGCTGGATTTTGTGTTGTAGGACTAGCGCTCCATGGTTTTATTTTATTTTATTAGAAGGTTTTATTACCATAAACACAGAATATCGCAGTGGTTCTGAGCAGAGAGCAGCAGGGGGCGGAGCAGATCCCAAGTTCAGCAGAAGCACGGACTGTGCCATATATGGCTCTGAGGGGAGGGAGCAGAATGCTTTTCTGCGCTGAAAATATTTCTATGTCCCAGAGAGTCCCAGAGTGTTCAAATATCGCAGACCCTAGCTTTAAGAAACAGTGGTGGGCACAGTTCCGCTAATCCAATAGTGGAACTAACTTTCTGTTGATCAGATTAGTGTTTTTGCTAACTCTGAAAAACTTTAGCAAAACTAGCTTCCGCTAAATCTTAATCTGGCAAATTAAAGTCAGCAATTTTTTAAAGACAGTTCTGTGCACTAAAAGCATACAATGAGAATGGAGAATAATGATAATGGTGATATATTTGGGGGAGTGGTGGTGCAGTGGTTAGAGACGGTGGGCCTGTGATCGGAAGATCGCCGGTTCAAGCCCCGGTACCGACAACATCAAAAAATGTTGATGGAAAAAGGTGAAACACCTCCTCATTCACCCCACTCTGGGCCCCTGAGCAAGCTTAGGCCCTTAACCCCCACCATCTGCTCCCTAACAGGTCTCTCTTGAAAAGGAGTTTCCATGGCTCAATGAGACTACCTGGATAAATAAAGGGTAAATGAAAAAAAAAAAAATATATATATATATATATACAGGTAGTCCCCGATTTACGAGCGCTCTGATCTGCGAGGTTCCAGACTTACGAGCTGCGAATTTTTGGAAAAAACGAAAAAAATACTGAGTTTTCATGTGTTTTTTCACCACAGTTAGTTAGATAAGCATATGAACACACGTTTCCGATCATTTTTATGCACTCATAAGCAGTTTTTGGATGAAAATAGAGTGTTTGTAGTCGCGCTAGCGAAAACCGTTCCAATTTACGAGCGAAATTCCGGATTTACGAGAGAAATGGCGGCCGTTCCAAATTACGAGATTTCCGGTTTACGAGCGCCTCGTTGTAACGGATCTCGCTCGTAAATCGGGGACTACCTGTATATATATATATATATATATATATATATATATATATATATATATATATATATACACACACACACAAAGCAATGCTATGCTATGCAGAGCTAAGGCATAGCTGAGCACCAACCAGATGATGTCAAAAATACATGAAAACCCATTTTCACACAGAAACATCATAAAAATTCAGAAACATTGGCACACATAATTCATACCCAGCATGCTTTGCGATGCTCACAATGTCTCTTGGACGTGACTCTACAAACAGATTTATTACCAAGAGAATATTGATGATGATGTGCAGCAACTTACAAAGTAGTTTATAAAGGTAATTAACCACAAAGAGGATCATTGAAGTGAGTTAAGCAGGTAATGGATGGACGGACGGACGGACGGACGGGACATGAGGAAGACGTCCAACAAACATTGAATGCATCACTCTCACGAATGGGACATGGACGCTTTATCTGTGATTTGTGAACCGTTCTGAGTTGTGTTCACGTACAATGTTGTCACATTACAGACAGTACAGTGTCAGCAGCAGTGTTAGCTTCCAATATGTTTTTTTTTAAACTGTTTAGCGGTTTAGCGTCGGCAAAGCAAATTCTTTAGTTAGCCAATCAGCTGTTAGCGAATAACTTTTTGGTTAGCTGTGCCCACATCTGAGAACAAGTTATTAAGAGTAAAACAACAGTTTAAATGGCAGGTAATGGCCTCCTTTCCTGGTTCAACTGGAGGTTTCTGTTAGCAAAAATGGAGTCATTCCTCTCCACGGGCGCCCACCATGCTGTGCTTGCCCAGGATGGGAGACTGAATTAGAGTTAAGAGTCAAATAAATTCACTAACATTCATATAAACTGGCATTTTATAATCCTCAGAATCTGATTGTGTTGAACTGGATGAACTGAATATAAATCTGAATTTTATCAAACTGAGTTTAATTTGCAATTTCAACTGATTTAGATCACTTGTTAGAGTTTGAGTTGGATATGTTGTCCTAAAATGAGTTTAATTGTGAACTGTTGCCATATTTATAAATTTAATTACTTTTAAAAACTGTTAGAACAATTTCATTTTGACTCAGAGGTGTTTAGTGTCATCAGTGAACTCACAAGTACAGGTAGTCCCCGACTTACGAATGAGTTCCGTTCCTACGTATCATTCGTAAGTCGAAAATTTGTAGGTCGGGGACGTATATACCGCACGAGCCGCCACTGAACACGTACATGTACGGTAATGAACAGTTACCAAGTTACCAAGCACTTCGCCTATCCTAACACAGCTACATACATAATTCTAAAAAATAAAAAATAAATTTCTTACTTTGAGCTGGTCAAGCTTGTCTCGTCTGTTTGCATGTTAGCTCCTTGCACGTCCGAGCACCGCAGCTTCGTGCAGCTCCACGCAGTCCAAACTGTTTACAGAAAGGACTGTTAGCTTGTTAACGCCATACATTTGGAGCCAGAAAAAGAGTTAATAACTTACTGGAAGCCGTTTCTCTGCGGTGTTCGTCCATCCAAAACAAGCTGCCCGCGTTAGCTGTTGTTAGCCCCCGCCATTAGCTGCGCTCGTTAGCATGTTAGCCCATCCAAAAGGGTGTCGGCGCTCGCCGTTTCTCCACGTTAGCTCGGTGTCCCCCGACATCTTAGGCTGCCAAGCGGACATCGAGGCGAGCTACCGGACGCAGATGGCCTCTCCGCCGCCTGTCGGCTCGGTGTCCCCGCCCGCATTAGCATTAGCTCCACCATTAGCCCATCGCATGAGCTGGTGTTGTCGGCCGG
>JBBPBX010009521.1:0-26614 GCA_038048925.1 Garcialebias charrua | reverse complement strand
TGTTAAAAAGTATTTATTTTCATCATGTGATTGTCAAGTCTTACATTCATCACTACAGCACATAATGGAGGTGTCGCTGTGTTCTCCTGCCACTCATTTGTTATGTGTCAAAATATACTTGCTTTCACATTAAGAGGGCGGCAGCGACAAGCTGGTGTGTGTGTGTGTGTGTGTGTGCGTGACTGTGTAAAGCATGTGGGCTTCAACTACTAAAGCAAAACTAGCTGCACTAATCTGGCGTGATATGTGACTCTTGCCTCATCGTCTTATTGGGTGTGAGGTCTTGGGTGTGGTTATTAAAGACACCGATATTAAATGGGCCTTCTGCTTGCTCTTTGATTATTACTTACTGCCTGAGCAGCTGTGAATGGCACCGCTGTGGCACTATCTGAGTGGTCCGTTTGAATATGAATGTGCAAAAAAGTGGGGGAAACAAATAAAATATACCCTTTAAATAATAAGCATGGTAGGTTGTTGTAAAGTCAAAACGTCTGGTTGTTTTGACTGAGTATTTTAAGTATTAAAAATGAACCAAGTATTAATGCAGGAGTGTGCTCTAGGCTGTTGAGGTCACACAAATGCAGGTTTAGCCAAAATGCATTGGTGCCAGTCAGAATCTGAGGAAGGTAACTTAGTAAATGCTGGAGGGAAGCAAACATTGTTCCAGCCCTGGAAGTATAGTGTCAGGTTGTGTTAGAGGTTGAGAGGCGCTACCCACAGTTTAAACCCGTGTCCAGGGGTACATAACATTTCTGCAGCCTCTGACCTATCCACTTTAGCTGTCTCTGGGGTTAATTCCATGTCCTAAAGCTGAAACAACAGGATTACAGCCACAGCGCTAATACTCAATAGACATTGACCTACTTTGTTGGATTATACGGGTAAAAAAACTGATCCGCTGCCCCAGTGCCAGCAATGAAAATGATCCAATGGTCCTAACTGCTCTGTTTAATCTGAAAGCATGCTCATGTTATTAATTTCTCATTACTGGAATGCAGTCCTCCTGATGGGATTAAATGCCTTGCTCTGGCTCCTTGTTCATCTGGGAAGCTCCCCATAAAAAAACAAAACACAAAGGCTAAAAACCTTCTGGCTGGACACAAACTTGTGTTTATGCAATTTTAAGTTTTCAGTTGTGCACGGGCATGGCATGGAGTCACACATCCTTGTTAAGACTTCCCAATCATTTGTAACTAAGGCAGAGGAGAAGATGAGATTCTGTCAATAAAACAAAAAAAGTGTAACATGTCACGTGCCTAAGTCTAAAAAAAAAATCATCTTGCACATTAAAAGCACGCACGAGTCTTTTCTTCATATAGCTGAAAAGCAATCGACCAGATTAACACATTACTCTATTATAATATCCTTGCAGGTTGAATTTTCTTCAACGTAATGCCCAAATGGACTCAGACTGCCCTTGGCTGCTTGTACGTCTAATACGAACAATCAAAATATATTTCTTTGGTCCATTACATTACCACCAGGGGGCACTTGATTCATCAAGCGTGCAATGTGATGTTCGACAAATTTCTGCAGAGGTAACATGTTTTCAGTGAAGAGATTAGTGAAAGGACTGGGTTTACAACCAGCCTCCCACCTCCTCAGCCCTTGATTGTCCTTGTGTTTGCTCCTCCTTTATCATGGGGGCCAGCTGCTAAAGAGGAAGATCTGCTTCAACTGTGGCATACCTGCCTAAAACTATAACTAACCTGTTAAAAGTTGTGATGGAAATGTTAAACTATATGTTACAGAAACGTGTACACACCTGAGTAACCTGTAAACTCAGTTGACTCAGAAATTAGATCGGGGGTTGGGCACTTGGACGTATGTCGGCTCGGCCTGGTGGGGCTGGGGTCCTCTGGTCCTGTCGGGCCTGGGCCTGAAGGGTGAGCGTCCCTGGTGCCCGGGCCTTGGCGCCTGGGCTTACGTTGGTGCAGCGGGCTCCGGTGGGGTCCTGTGAGTTTGTCGCTGTTGGCCCCTGGGGGTCATTGTGTGTGGTCGCTGGTAGGGCTCTCCCCGTTCTCCCCTATGGTCGGATCTGGGGGGTGGGTGAGTGGTTCGTCCTGTTTGGGTGGCCCTGGGGGCTCCGTGCTCGGGGTCCCTCTTGGGGTCTTGGGCTCTGGTCCCCCCTTTGTCTGCCTCGGGTCTTGGGGGGGCGGATCTTTGATGCTTCACGGTCACTATTGAATGTTCTAGAGAAGCCTTATTCACTTATGCATGCTCACAACCATACACAAATGGATGCAGGGATGCACATGCAGGTATTGTATGTAGATATGTAGATGGGTATATGACTGAATATGAATGTATATGTATGTGTATATATATTTATAGTAATCTACTGCAAAGTCATAAATGTTATGTGTCTTTTATGCATATGTGTTTTGTTGCTGTGTTCTGTCATGTTGCAGGATTGCAGACAGCAGTTGGGTGTGTTTGCCTTGTGCTCTTTTTGTGGATATTTGTTTTGTAGTCTTACTTTCTGTCTTTCCTTTCTTTCTATATAAAAAAATAATAATAATAATAAATAAAATAAATAAATAAAATAAATAAATAAAAAATAAAAAATAATCATATTGGTGTGAAGAGGGTGGCTGTGAGGTGAGAAGGGAGGCCATCAATAAAGGGAAAAGGAAAAATAAAAGAAATTAGATCTATAATATGTAGGCCTTCTGAACTCCCCAACAAAGTTCGGTCAGGTCATCTGGATGGTTTGTTTATTTATTTATTTATTTATTTGAGACCTTTTGTCCTTTATCCAAAGCACTTCATCAAGCCGAGGAGACACAAACAAACTCAGTCCCAAAAGCAGCACACTCCCAGAGTGGACCAACCAGTTTGCTGGTGATAAGATGGTTTCATGGGGCATGCCCTCTCCCCCGTTGACTCCTCTGAGGCAGCCATAGCCAATGTGGTGACCTGACTGAACTTTGTTGGATATTTACCAGGAGCACTGAGCAAAAACTTTGATGTTTTGAACCACTTTGACTATGGTTTCCTCATAGGAGACGATGGGGGAGAGGGCGGGACCTAGAAACCATCTAATCACCAGCAAACCCGTATGGTGTGGTGAGCATGCTGCTTGTGGGACTGAGTTTGTTTGTAGCCCCTCGGATTGATGAAGTCCTTTGGATGAAGGATGAAACGTCTCAACAACAACAACAACAACAACAACAAAGAAACCGTCCAGATGACCTGACTGAACTTTGTTGGATTTTTTTACCTGGATTTTTGAGCATGAACTTTGATGCCTTCTGAAATACTTCATAAAAACGCCGCATTTACCTCAGCTTGATTTGCTGTAAATATCAGGACAAAATAACAGAAGCCACATCATATTTTAATAAAAACAAACTGTTGAGAAGTTCACAGAAATGACTCTTTAATCACATTTTGCCAACATAAACACAATGTAGTGTAAGCCTTTACTTCACAGATGAGGACACTTAAGCCAAATGCATGCAGTTGTTTGATGGCTGACGAGCCCCTATTGAAATTCCTTGTCAATATTTTATATATCAAAATACAGACAAATTCTTTGATCAGCACATGTACTTTGGAGAATCGTGGAGCCTTAGCTTATTCACCAATCTATCACAACAAATTTGGATATAAAAAGAAACGACTCAGAGGGCTGAATAAGCAGAAAAGGTGTCTAAACCTGAGGTGTTCAGTGTGCCTAATAACACAAACATGACGTGTCATACATCATCCAACCCATTACCACTTAGCTGCATATAACAAGATGAAACCATGCACAGTGTTGACATATCAGAACATGGAATTGCGTTACCCTGTGGTATTTTGTCTTTGTTCCCTGCAGTAGTGCAGTTGAAACCGTGTGCTGAAGCCCTGTTTTGCTTGATAAACAGTAAAGACAAGAGTTAAAGCAATTAATCCAATATTTTGAAGTGAGATTTGTGTGGAAAGGTTATGAACAACTGATATCTTACCTGTTGCAGATAGCTCTTTGACTTACCTCAGTTTGGAGAAACAGAGTGCAGTAGTCCCTCGCTAATTCGCAGCTAGGCTTTCACGGACTCGCTCTTTCGCGGTTTTTCTATGCAAGACTGTACGCGACACATGCCTGTCAACATTAATATTACTCACATGTTTGGGACGGTATGGGATAAAAAGTTAGTGGGAGCGAACGGGAACCGGAACCAACCAATAGGACAAAAAACAAAACAAAAAATACATTAAAAAATACTTTGGACAGGTGTTGCCATTTTGTAGTTTTCTTTCAATAAGCTACACTGTAATGCGAGCCAAAAGAACTACACTTCCCAGAAGCCAACTGTGCTTCGGGCCACTGCTTTCTGCCAAAATGGAGGTAAAGTTTTGTAACGCAAAGTCAGAAGTAACGATCTATATGAAGCTCACAGAACTGGTAGGAAAGTCACAAATAATCCTGAAGCTCCATTATCCACGCGCACATCAACATACAACATACCCACATCAAAATCCCTTGCCCACTACAGTGGGCTTCATGCTGCAAGGTACATCCGCTGAACTGGAACTGAGCCCGATGAGAACCAAGCTGCTGGTCTACAGAGCTAGTGAGTAAACTTTTGCAGTACCGTATACACATATGTTGTTAAAATTGCATAGGTTTAAGAATTTAGAACATGGCAAGAGTGTGGGAAGTCAAAAAAAGTTAAGTCTGGTCCTCGGGACACTCAAAAAACAAAACAAAACGAAAAAAATTGTAGAAACATTTCGTCTTTCCTCCGAAAGAGATTTTTCTACCTGGATTATTGAAAATGCAGCAGGAATGTGGGAAATGTTTATCAAGCCTTAAAATATATATAAATACTAAAATAAATACAAAGTTCCTACTTTGCAGTTTTTCACCTATTGCCGAGGTGTGTGTGGAACGTAACCACTGCAATAACTGAGGGACTACTGTATGTCTGACTGGATCAACAAGCTAACAGCTATAGGACCAAGACAAAATTGTCATTGCCATAAAATCTCTACAGTTTAGAAAAGTTTACAAATGTTTATGAAAATGCTATTCAATGAAACTTTACATTATCAATTTTGTTTTACAGTTAACAAATTTGAGGATTAATTGCAAGTTCAAACAGCTATTGTGCTTCTAGTATAGTCTGAGGCACTTTTGACAAAATAATAATGAAAAATCCACCATAATAATAGTGTACTGCAAGGTTGACAGTAGTGGAAAGTTTTATAAAGCAGGGTTTGTGTAAACAATTGTGATTTATTTTTTATTTTTTACTGATGGTGTTTCAAGTGGGCAGGAATCCACTTTGGTCCTGGCCCTGACTAGCCATTAGCTTGTCACTGCAGTCAGAAATGAACTCCATTTCTCCAAACTGAGGCTGTTCAAAGAGCTACCTACAACAGGTAAGATGTTAACTGTTCATTCTCTTTTCACCAAACCCCACCCTAAACGATTCAAAAGCTCCTTAAAAAAAAGTTGAGTTTGTTGATTTCTTCATACAAAAGCACATTTTATATTCTTATTTTACAGTATCAATGGAAACAATCCCAAATCATATGCTGGTGAAGATTCTCAGTCGTCCAGGACATGATGAAATCAAAAAAGGCGTTCAATACAGGATCAACTGGACTTTATTTGTTGCAGAAAACGTTTCGACTTCTGTCCAGAAGTCTTTTTCAATTCTGAATGGAAGCTGTGAGAACGAGAAGTTTTATACAGGCTTACAAACTTATACAGTTTTATACAGCTTCCATTCAGAATTGAAAAAGACTTCTGGACAGAAGTCGAAACGTTTTCTGCAACAAATAAAGTCCAGTTGATCCTGTATTGAACGCCTTTTTTGAATCCCAAATCATGATTTCTTTGACGAGCAGCTGTAACAACTATATTTAAAGCATGTACTTTTAAGTTCAAAGAGTCAATCCTTAGGGGGCCGAGTGCTATGAATTATTTGCGAGGGAAAAGGCATGCTGCATCTTTTAACATGTGCAGTCATTGCAGAGTGCAAAACCTACAAATGTCATGTCCACTTAAGTTCAAAAGTAATTGGTCAGGCTGCACAACAAGGCACTGGGGTAACGAAGCAGTTTGCCACTGTAACCGACTCAAATGACATACTGAGCAGCATGTTGGTGAGCTAATAGACCTTTTCTCATAAGGTGACACCACAGTTACATTAAATAAAGCAACAAAGGTGCAACTTTTACTTGCAAATATTATTTTCTTGCAGATCTATTAAAATGGCTTAAGTGAAAACTCATTACAAATCCTCGTTTATCCCAGTATAACGTCTAATTTATGGTAACAAAATGCAAATGTATGACTATGACATTGGACACTTCCAGTATCCAAACAGACATCCTGGTATTTTATATTTGCAGAAGTGTGACACTTGCCATTAAAAGGGCAAACGGGGGATGGTGTGTGGATCAGGGTTGGCTCACAGAGCAGAAACTTGGCCCTGTGGTGCCCAACAGCTGCAGGAACCAGGGTGACAGTAAAGGAAGCAGGTGATGAGCTCCAAGTCGCCACCACCACTTTGCAGCCTGCAGTGCCTCCACACCCATGAGGTATTTTGTGTCAGATCTTATAAAATACAGCTCAGATCACAATGCAGACAGAATCTCAGTTTTAATTTAGGTCTCAGTGAACTCCAGCACTGATTTCCAGACAGCCAAAATGCAGTTTTGTTAGAGTTTTGCATAGGAAATCTCTGAATGCAAAAACTGGTTCTTTGTTGTTATTGTAGGGAAAAGACACAAATTAGGAAAGTATTTTTATTGCCACTACTATACCGGCTCAAAATAGGAAAATGCAGTATAAACATCAAAATAAAATTGATTTCAATTTATAGCATTTTTTTTAGTCTAACAAAATGAAAATCATCAGATTTGACTGAATTACAAGTTGCTGCATTGCAAACTTCAGACCTGCTATTCATGCCGTTTCATAGGAAAATAGCTGTCACACGTCCATCAGTTGGTAAGTGGGTCACAGGACTGTACGTGACCCAGACATGGGTCTCGACCCTCGGGGTCGTGGGTCAGTCAGGCATGAGGTGACAACTGAGTGCCTCTAATTTGACTCTCGGTTAGGTGGCCTGAGCTGAACCCCTGAGTTGAGCCAATGGCTTGTTACACCAACACAGGACACATGCAAGGAACCCCGGGGTTCACACAGTCACATGTCTGGAGCAGGACATGGCCATAGTTTGCTTTGAGGACAACCATTCCTCTTCCATTCCTCTGTTTTTGTCCATGTGTATGCAAACAATATAGATTGTAAAATATTATATTTGCTTGCATTTTGCACTCAAAATGTTCTTTAAAATAACAAACAATCATCATAATAAGTATTTTTACTCAGAATATGCTGTTTGAACTTGCTATATTAGTCACACATTAGTAAAACATCAGTCTGTCATTTGGGCTCATACAACTACATAAAACAAATAAGAACTAACATTTTCTTACATTTCTAAAAGAAATGCTCATCGCCTGCCCCCTTGAATGCAAAAGTTTTAAACAAAGATCTCAAGTGATCTGTTCGTGCTCTGTGGTTGAGAATGATTTTCAGCAACACCAGATTTCAGGTCAATAACTGTAAAAATAAAAGAGTTATAGTTATTTTGAAGTTCGCTAAGGCTCATCTGCTTTTGCGCCTTGGTGACTCAGGATCACTTCAAATGTTAATCAGTTACAGAAGTGCAGACTGTGAGATAATTTGCTGACAGCCAGGCAAAGAGACTAACAAATGCAACTGTCCTAACGTGTTTTCCATCATGTTAGGTAATAAACTTCTTTCTATAACTGAAAAATGATCAAAATTATCATAAATAATATTCAGAATACAATACGGAAGCCTAGAAAATATCTGTATCAGCAAATATGTTTAATCTTTTTGTGCATCTATGTGTAAAATCAAAAATGCACCAAATTTAAACTAATTATTAAAGCTATCCAACCGCAGATACAAGTATTTCTGAGAACGACATACCCAATGACCAACCAAATGCTTGGCCAGAAAGTTTGAGTGGAGGATATTAAACTCCAGTACTAATTAATTCAACTGGCCTCTGTAACCCTGAGACAATTCATACTCCAGACTGTAACACATTTATTGATCCTGGGAACGCTTCAGTGGACTCCCAGCGCTTATCTCACCATTAAAAGCATCTCTTGTGACGAACCGCAATTTAATTAGATGACAATCACGGTTAACAATGCACGGCTAGCATCACAAAATTTGCACATTAGCGCTGGCAGTGATAAATTTCAGTATCCCAGCAGGGACAGCTTGCATCCCACACTTAACCCATTCTTTACAGTGAAGCTGTGTTTTACAGTTTTTAAAAATCACGGTTTGAAACTACACACAATTTACACATTAGATATTTTTTTCTTTTCTGTGCTGTAAAACTATGAAATTACTTAAAAGAAGCATTAGACTGTAAAAATAAAATCTCATTAAACTATATTCTCAAACTGTGAGGTTATGGCAACTTTCCCAGAGATGAGTCAAAGATGATGCTCCCATCATTTTCCTGGAGGGTACCAACACCGAGCAGTTCAGAAACCCAACCACTAGAGGGCAGCATCAAATGTAAACACCATTAACATTCTGAGTTTGCTTCTTTTTACACAAACTTACGAGCAAAATTAATAAAGTAAGGCTTTAAAAAAAAAACACGAGTGTCAAAAAATTCATTAAAGCTAATTGTGTTGGGTGTCCAAGAAAATTAACATTGATGACACACTGGCACTTAATTAACTTTATACAAGCCGAAACGTGTGTAGTTTTATAAGTTCTCAGAAAATGACATTGCAGATAAAACCAACATTTACTTGATGTTTTTCATCAGTCTAATGTATCACGTTTTTGAATTAACTAGCTTGAAAAGTGAAACCATCATCAGAAGGGTCACAGTGACAACAAAAGGATGACACTATTTTTGGCAAGGGACAGATTTGGAGGCCAAGGGCTAATAGCAATGAAGCATTTGTCAGTCATCTCTGTATTTAAAAAATCCCTTGCACTCAATTTTCTGCTGTTTGTTTATATTAACCTCTGGTTGAACTCTCTTTAGTAGCAGCCTCTTTTGCCAGAAAGTTCAGTGAACATTCAGCATGGAAGCAGAGAGCATGTCATCTCGAATCTATTAGCCCACAGGGGAGATTTCAGCATCCAGTGTGTGTTTGTGTGTGTGTGTGTGTGTGTCTCCAATTCTCTCACTCTTTCGTGCTCAAACATGGACATGTGCACGCATGCACACGCGCAAAATAACACACACACTAGGTGCGCAACTAACCCACACATTTTCCATCCTGATGATGCATGTAACGGAGATTATTGCGTACACTGCCCTGGTGGTGACCTCCCCTTTTCACTCATGCCTAATAATCTCATCATAACATGGACTATATCACTCCACTGCAGAGCTCTGTGCAGCTATAAGGGACTGAAACGAAAGGAGAAACAGTGGTCAGACAGCGTTTAAAGTTTGTGAGTTTGCTAAGATGTTTTTATTACCACCTGGCAATAAATCCATGAAACACTCTTCAATATTATTATTATTATTATTATTATTATTATTATTATTATTATTATTATTATTATTATTATTATTATTATTATTATTATTATTAATAATAAAAGAGAATAATAAAAAATTATATTGCACAGCTGCTAAGTACATAGGCTACTTTTCATTCATTCATTCAACCTTTATTTATACAGGCTAGCCTCGTTGAGTCACGGGGACTCATTTACAAGAGGGACCTGTCTCACTCACACCAAACAACCATCCACTCTCACACTCACACCTAGGGTCAATTTAGAGTCACCAATCAGCCTAACAAGCATGTTTTTTGGTCTGTGGGAGGAAACCGGAGTACCCGGAGGAAACCCACGCATGCACGGGGAGAACATGCAAACTCCACCCAGAAAGGCCCCGGACCGGGATTTGAACCGGCAACCTTCTCGCTGAGAGGCAGCAGCTCTACCAGTTGTGCCACCGTGCTGCCCATTTACTGTTTAAATATATATTTTTCTCAGTGAAACACTGGTCTCATGCATATTCCATGCTTTGAGGACTAATTCAAATGTTTTGAAGTGGGGTTCTGTAGATAGTCAATCAATCAATCAACTTTATTTGTACAGCACATTTTAAAAACCACAGGTTTAACCAAAGTGCTGTACAACAACACAAAAGACAAGTTAATTAAAATGATAAAAAACATAAAAAGCATACAAAAAATACAAAAAAAACATACAATATATACTGGTATACTGTACCAGTCTTACTGCAGGTGTGTTAAAATGCCATAAAAGATAAGATTACATGTTAAAAGCCAAGGAATAAAAGTGTGTTTTTAAAAGAGATTTAAAAACAGGAAGAGAGGAGGCCTGTCTGACACTCAAGGGTAAGTTATTCCACAGCCTGGGAGCAACGACAGCAAACGCTCTGTCACCTCTGAGCTTCAGCCTAGTTTTGGGGACTGTCAGCAGCAACTGATCAGCTGATCTTAGAGATCGGGGAGGGCAGTAGGGCTGAAGCAGCTCAGACAAATATGGTGGGGCAAGGTTGTTCAGGCATTTAAAAACAAACAGCAAAGGTTTAAAATGAATTCTGTAGTGTACAGGGAGCCAGTGAAGGGACGCCAGGATGGGAGTAATATGCTCACGCCTACAGGCCTGAGTTAACAGGCGAGAAGCAGAATTCTGCACGAGCTGCAGACGGGCGGGAGAGGTCTGGCTGATGCCTACATACAGTGCATTACAATAGTCAAGACGGGTTGTGATAAAAGTGTGGATTAATTTCTCCAAAGTCATGTCTTGTACTATACCAGAGGAAAGACTGGTATTAATAATGTGGAGTACACTTGGTCCAATTGTATAAAATACCTCCTTAAACAAACGAGGTGGGATGGAATGGATAGGTTAGGAACAACAACATCTTACCTGTTGTAGACAGCTTTTTGAACAACCTCAGTTCAAATGAATAATTTAGTTATGACTAGGGCTGAATGGTTTTGGAAAATATTCTAATTGCGATTTTTTTTTTCTTTACCTCAACATTGTGATTGCAATTTAATATGTGATTATTTTTCAATGATCACAATCAATAAATCAATCTGTTTCAGTTGCCAAAAACTCCACTGTTTTCAGCTCTGCTGCAACTCTCTTTCTGCATTTTTTTGTGTAGCTCCGGGTTAGCAGCTTGGATAAAATGTGGGTGTGAGGGCATTCTGTACCACTTATCTATTGTGTTTATCAAAGCTGTAAACCCAGACTTGGTCACTATATTAATGAGCATTGTGTCTTTTGCTATGAACTCTGTTATTGCTGGAGTTGTTTCCACATGCCGTTTCAAATTTTGTTCATACGGAGTAATACCTTGGAACAGTTCGGTCAGTGATCCCTGTCGGCTGGTACTTTGCCTACTTTAAGTTAAATCACTGGTCGGTGGTATTTTAGCCATGCAAATTAGATTTGTGGTGTTTTTTTAAGTGTTGATAAAGATGTGTGGTGTTACCTCAAGAGGTAGCTAGAGCAGCAAGGCAGGTTCTGCACAATACATGTTGTTGTGCAACGTCTTCTTTTTATAGCCAAAATAATTCCAAAAACTGGATGTGCTGCCGCTGTTTGGTACCAAACTTTCAGATGTGACAGCTTCTGTTGAGCCTGATGCCATTGTTTAACCAGTTAAAGTGCAGTGTTGACTTCTCCCACTCCCTGTTCTGCTTTGTTCCACTCTACTCACTTGCAAGTGATGTAACCAGATCACATGACTACTGTAGTCAAATTACAGCCTTCGCGAATATAACACTTTGTTTTATCATAATGTGATATTATTGCAAATGCAATTAATTGTTCAGCTCTAGTTATGACCGATAAGACAAGATAATCACAAGTCCAAGTGGGGTCTAGACCAAAATTCAATACCATTGAGAAGTTCAGATATCAAAATATTTTATCTGCTTTCATCTGCTACTGTTTTCACATAATATGTTTGGTCTGGCAAAAAGTCTAAAGTCTAAACATTAATGAAAAGGGCTTTTCCATTGATCACTGTGAAAGTTTTGAGGTTCAAGTTCTTTCAAGATGGCAGTAATCCACCTTGTCTTGTTGGACTAGCCATTATTTGTCAGTCTGACCAGAAAGAAAAACAGTTTCTCTAAAATTAGGTCATTCAAAAAGCAGTCTGTGAAAAGTAATACACCAGTAATCATTCTTCATAACGTTTCCACAGAACTCCAATTCAAAAGTTTGGAAATATCTCTGCATGAATTATTTTCCTGACTCTAACATAATTTTAGAGTTCCAGAAATCCAGCACATACTGTACGTTTGGTCATTTTGGGCACTGACACTATTAGAATTCAATTTTTATAACTGTTTCAAGATTAAAAGTAAAAATTTTAAATATGTTTGCAAAAAAAAATCTAATTACATCAGACATAAAAAATATGAAAAACTAACACTTTTCAGCAAAGTGATAGCAACTCGAACTAACCACTTGGCTGTTACAATGCTGATAAAAATGTGCACCAATCTCCAGGAGTATACAAACGTGAGGATCTTTGGAGTCACAAGTTGAACATGTATTCGACCAATCTGGTTGTCCTGAATGAAGACAGCTTCCAGCTCAGTTTTTACTTGTACACGCTAAAACTAGGAATGGGCCATGGGCCAGCATTACAGCTGAAGAGATGCAATAAATTATTTTAACCTTATCTGGACTGACAAAAAATGCAAATATAGATTGTTTGCTCTGGGACAATATATACAATTTATTTAAATAAAGTCTTATGTGTGCTTCGTTTTGATTAAAAACTCAAAAACGGTTCGAATTCCGTCAATCTGCCGTTGGTGGACTTAGTTGGGACCTTATTCGCTGGCCTGACTAGGAACCGTACCTCCCAGGTCTTTGTTTCCGATCTATAGACAATCGAGCCGTGTGCACGGGCTTGACAGCGTGTCCGTCCGAGCCGCACCAGATGGAATGTGGAATCCGGGTCACGGCACCACGTATGTTGGGTATTTTTCCCGTTCCTATAAAGAACCACACGAGACAACAGAATAAGATTTTGACCAGACCCTTGGCAAAGAGGGAAATTCACCCTGCCCAAGATCAGAATGAACTCCAAAGTCTCGCTGTCTGAGCTGGCCTTTTATTCAAACAAGTGGGAGTGGGAAAAGGAACAAGTTTTGAACATTGGCAGTTTCACATCAGTATGGTGTTATATGATAAGGTTCAATGCGAGGGTTGTGACATTTGGTTCTGTCTAGATATAGAATCTTGCAAAACATCTTTTTACTTGTATCAGCAAACTAGGTGTGGCTAAAAAGTCTGTCTTTGTACACATTGAAACAAGGCAGGAACATAAACTTTAAATGAACTCTGTTAAACTTCAAATGAACTCCGTTGGATATAGGCAGAGTTGTTTAAAATGATAATAATATAAAAAACCTTTCACAGAAGAGAATATCTTGAGTTTCCTTTCAGTGTGGTCTCTCGGTGCAACATACTTGCTATGGGAATTGCGCCCCCGCGCGATTACCTGAAGGAATACATTCACGCCTTTTACGGCAGGGGGCGTCACCCTGCGTCAGAGGTACCGCCTTTTAGGTACTTAAGCGACTGACGCCCCTCCAACTTTCTCTTTTTGCCCTTCACCTGGCAAAAACCTGAACTACCTCTTCGCGGGACTTCTCTGCTGCTCCATCGCTCAACCTGAGGTGAGCTCGCTCCCTACACAGAGCGCACAAATAATTTTTCCTTGCGTACTGCCGGACTAGCGAAAGCTAGTCCAGCACATTTCTATAACCTCAAAGTTTTTTCCTCTCCTCTCTCCACAGGTTGCTTCGCTCGACGACGTTATAACTACGCCACAACCGCTACCCCGGCTAACATCCTAGCGGGCTAGCCAGCGAAAGCGACACGACGGAGGAGACACTTGAACAAAGAAGAAAAAGGATTCTGGAAGGACTCGCTCGCCTTATCTCGGACATGCCTCCGGAGAAAGGAAAGCAAAAGACAAAACTTCAAAGGAAAACCAGCGGGACGGCGAGCCCAACCTCGCACGCCTGTCCCAGCGGCTGTGGATTTTCCCTCGCAACAACGGACACCCATGAGGCCTGTCCAGTCTGCCTGGGTATATTTCATGCAAGACAAGCTCTGGACAGGCCCGATTCTTGCCCACACTGCAGCCAGATGCTCGATGCGGTGCTGCGGCATTGGGTGGACCTCGTGGCTAATGCCTCCTACCCACCGCACAACTGCAAACGCTCCTGCCGTCCCCTTTTTGCCGCTGGTCACGGTCCCACTGAACCACTGAACACCGTCTGATGACGTACACTAGGGGGTAGCAGAGGGAGGGGTCTCTGGCTTGTTTTCCGGGTTCAGTTGTTGTTTTAACTGCACCTCCGACGGTCTTCGATGAGATTAAAACTTTTTTTTATGTTTGGGGTGATCTACACTGGAGAGTACAGCAGCCTGTCAGCAGCAACTGTAAAAATGCCACGTTTCTTACCGGAGTTTGGTTCCAATTCCTGGAGGCTGGATCCGGTGAGTTTAAAAAGTCCGAAAAAAGTCCCGTTGTGGTTGTGTAATCAGATAGCGAGGCTCTCCCGACTGTTTGCCGGATGCGTCGAGCCGCCAGAGATCAACATTTGGGACGTCTGCGGCTCGACGGCGACGCGCGCGTGCGTGTGCAGGCTGCCGTCGCGCCGCTTCGATCACTCGAATCTCGCCGCTTCCTTGTTCCCCGTGACTCCACGCGTCTCCTCCATAGACTTTGAATGTAAACCGGTGTTATCCGGCCGCTTCGGCCGCCCGACGCCGGGGGCGGTGGGTAGGAGGCATGAGGCCATGGGAAGCTCAGCTGGTCCACAGGACCCAGACACCACGGAGACCCTCACTCCGACCCCGGAGCTCGAGAAAATGGCTCTACACGACAGCACGCGTGTCGAATGGGGTGACAGCCCTGACCCGCTCGCTCCCATGGTGGACCTAACAGTCGAGTTCGACACCAGAGGCATGATGAATGAAGACGAGATCTCCATCTCAGCCTCGGGCAAATTTTCAGCGGAGGAACCAGAGCTCAAAATCGAGGATCCGGGAGAGGACCTCTCCAGGACCCCGGTACCTGTGCTCCCTGAAACTGACTTCTCTATTTCTGCCCTGTTCGACCTGTGCCACAGAGCAGCGGACGCGCTGAACATCCCCTGGCCAGAACCTCCACCTCGCCAACAGGTCACGAGGCTGGCGGGGAACTATTTTTATTCAAAACAGCAGGCAGCAATGAGGCAAAGGATGCCCGTGTTCCCGGACTTCCTCACGGAACTGACCCGCACCTGGCCTCAGCCACGAGCGCCCATGCTCCTTCCTCTCTCATAGTTCCCGACGTGGAAGGCATGGATGAGGTGGGAATAGCCAACGCGCCTCAGATTGAGGACACACTGGCGTCCCACCTAGCTCCCAAGTCATCTGGAACAAAACCGACTCTCCCAAGCAAAGCTTGTAGAGCCTCAGCGTCTCTTCTCGAGAAGTGCTACAGAGCTCAAGGACTCGCGGCGCGCGCCATGAACGCGTCCGCGATGATGCAGGCTTACCTTGCGGAAAAACTCCAACAACTGCAGGTAACCTCGGATAAGCAAGCTGCTGCCGACTTACTGGATGAAGCCCGCAGAGCAACAGACTTCGTTCTCCGTATGATGGGGACAGCTGCTGTGGCTCAGGGCAGAGGTATGGCGGAAGTGGTCATCGCGATCCGCCACCTGTGGATGACGCTGACGGATTTACCGGAGGGACAAAAGGTGCCTTTTCTCCACCACTCAATAGAGACGGAGGGGCTATTTGGTCAGACTTTGGAGCGAATCCAGACCAAGCTGGACCAAAGGCGCAGGCAGGCTGAAGCTCTCAGGGTGGGCATTCCCCGTCGGAGTTTCGTCCCCCCCCCAGGGAGCCTGCTGGAGGCAGACCTGCACAGCCGCGGCACCGCTCGACGATGCGTGCGCCACCGCAGAAGCGGCCAGCATACGAGGAAGAACCGCGGCAAAGACCTCCACCGAGCCAACCTCGCTCCGAGCATGCATGGAGCAAAAACAGGTTTGTCCCACGCCAAGCGAGCAGGCATAGGGCCTCCTTGGCGAGCCGGGACACTCGTCAAAAACGTGCCTGATGAACCAGGCCCACGTTTACATTTTATACGACCTCCCGCCCACGCGGTAATGGAATGTTCGCGCCTTGTTCAGACTTTATTTGTAGCAAAGTACAAATGGCTGATAATTCTGTTGCATGCACAAACCATGTTCTCCCTGCTGTGAGTGACATCAAATCATGTATGTCGTTGCACATAAGCACGAATAAAACTCATAAAACAGCACATCCCTGTTTTATTGACGATAAAAAAAAAACACCAACACAAATAATGTCAACAGTACGGGTCTCTCTGGCCTGTCAGCCGTCATAAAGGGGGGGCCACATCCCCCTCCCTCACGGCCGGCCAATACACTAACCAGACGAACACGTGACACGTTCGCACCACAGGAGAGCACGTCGGATGCCCCAAGGTGGACGCAAATTTCACACTCTCAAAACAGTGGCTGTGATCACGTTACTGTGTGTGTAAACGGATCGGAGTCGAACCAGATTTTTCTTCCTGATTTTGAAAGGAAACTGGGCTCCTTATCAACAAATGATCTTAAGTCTGCCGGTCACAAAGGACCATCTCCACGTTCACACGTTGCAGCTGCCCCTTTATTATTCATGAAGGACATGCAATGCTCGAGCGGTGAATGAGCAGCACGTGACTTTCCTCACAAAGCTGCATCAGACTTGCTCCCACACAACATTATCCCACTGGGTGAGACACCAATTGGAGTTAGGAGGTCTGCTCGTTTACAAAAACAGCAGCCCCTCAATCCAATAAATTCTATTTTGGAGGGAAATAATAAGTTCCCTGCTCCAACTCAATCTAATAAAATGAATAGACTTCATCTGTCTTCGATGAGACTCGATCAGTGTAGTCTGTTAACACATCAACGTGGAGGCCCTCTCCCCAACCTGGTTGACCCTCAAAAGCTTACACAAGAAGTTGCAGTCCAGCTGCTTAGGCCAGGAACTGGAATTAATACCAGCCTGTTAGCTGAAAAGGACAGGCTGATGGCTTCGGGCCTACCAGAGAATGTGGTGAAAACCATACAGAATGCTCCTGCCGGGTCCACACAGTCTCTATACGCACAGAAGTGGCGCATTTTCGAAGCCTGGTGCTCAGAAAGAAATATCATTTCTTATGCTTGCGACTTGGCTCAACTCCTAACTTTCCTTCAGGATTTACTGGAAAAGGGTCGTTCTTATTCAATGATTAAAGTGTTCCTTGCAGCTATCTCTGCTTGTCACGAGGGCTGGGGACACAGGACTCCTGGAGCACATCCAATCATAATGAGATATATGAAAGGTGTGCTTCGAACCAAGCCACCCAGCAGGACCTTGACCCCTGGTTGGGATCTTGGCCTGGTCTTGGGGGCTCTTTGCGACCCGCCATTCGAGCCTCTGAGCGAGATTAAGATAGATCTTCTATCTTATAAAACTGCTCTTCTCCTGGCTCTTTGCTCGGCGAAACACGTGGATGACCTCCACGCTCTATCTGTACATCCCTTATGTACCATATTCGACCCTGACGGGTCAAAGGTCACCCTGAGGCCTAATCCCGCTTATACTCACAAGGTCTTGACCTTGAAACATAGGAGTCTAGACTTTGACCTGTCCTCCTTCCCACCTGCCCCTGTTCTTACTCAGGAACAGGAGAGACTAAAGGCTCTCTGCCCTGTGAGAGCTTTACGCACTTACATACAGAGAACAGCCAAATGGAGGGAAACAAATCAACTGTTTGTCTGCTTTGCCGCACCTGTTACAGGAAAGGCCCTATCAAGACAGCGCCTCTCACATTGGGTGACGGAGGCCATTAAAAGGGCGTACAGTAGCAAAGGTCAACAGGTGCCCCCTGGAGTGCACGCTCACTCAACTAGGGGCTTGGCCACTTCGTGGTCATTGTTCAAGGGCGTGCCAGTTGCAGACATTTGCGCTACTGCGAACTGGAGCTCATTAAACACTTTTGCAAAGTACTACAGTTTGGATGTTACTGCGTGTGATGTCACTCAGGCTGTTCTTTCTAATACACAATAGAAAGTAGCTTTGAGATGCCTACTGGTCAAAGGCAGACGTTCACACTAACAGGCATTTTACTGAGCATTTCAAGGGCATGAATGAATTACGTTCCCATAGCAAGTATGTTGCACCGAGAGACCACACTGAAAGGGAACTGAAAGTTATGCACCATAACTCATGTTCCTTGAAGGAAGGGAACGAGGTGCAACATAGCTGGCCCTTTTCAATGCTGAAAGCTCGGTGAAGTGCAATTTTGAAGAAAGTTGGAGGGGCGTCAGTCGCTTAAGTACCTAAAAGGCGGTACCTCTGATGCGGGGTGACGCCCCCTGCCGTAAAAGGCGTGAATGTATTCCTTCAGGTAATTGCGTTGGGGTGCAATTCCCATAGCAAGTATGTTGCACCACGTTCCCTTCCTTCAGGGAACATGAGTTATGGTGCATAACTTTCAGTTTTCTAATCTGTATTTTCTTCATTTAAAACTTTATACATCCTGATATTTTAGTTTATTTTTTTCCCTTGCAGTTGCTCCTTTTGGTCACTCCTAGCAAACTTAGTCTCACAAAGACTTGTCAATTATTTTTACGCCGGATGGTGGATGCCCTTCCTGGTGCAACCACAGACCACCGAGCTACCATAGCCCTCTGTGCGGAGCAGAGAGCTGCTATCTATGGTGCCTGGGGGGAGCAGATGGTGGGGGTTAAGATTCAAGGGCCCAGAATAGGGTAAATGAGGGCGGAGACAGGCACCCACATGTTGATGTTGATGGTGCCTGGAGTTGAACCAGTGATCTTCCGATCACAGACCCACCTTCTCTAAACTCTGCACCACCACTCCTTTATACATCCTGACATATAATTGTATATTTGAAAGATTTTCTTTTTACTTCTTAGGACTGTGGAAAGGATTCTGGTTCACTTTGGAACTGTGTAATTTTCCATCTTTGAGCCATTTAGTGCATCTAGAAACATTTGTGTCTAATTAATATATTTGTATCCTACGTACAGTACTTGCAAATTTTATAATCACAATTAAATATACAGTATAGGGTAATCTCAGTCCATGAACCGAAGTCTGTAAGATGCAAACACATCAAGCTGAATGATATCAGTCCGTTTTCTGCTTGTTTGTCCTGTTTGCTTGGGTTATGTACAACGACTTGACAACTTGAATATAAATATGAACTAGTCAAAATGACAGAGACGTATAAATCTCAAAGTGCATGATAAAAGAGAGAATCTGCCGCATGTCCTCCAGGTGAGAATTTACAGGAAGGCAATTTAGCTCTAATATGCTCAGCAGCTCTGTGTGGACACGTTATCACTTTAACGGGTTGACGTTGAGGTCTAACTGTACATTAACGCAGCAGTTACAAGGTCATTTGTGTGACACTGTGAATTGAGTTTTGTTATCATTTATTGGCAATGTGACAACTAGTTTTGGAACAAAGCTTAGGAACGCATCAGTCTGGGTATGACTGCAGTCCTTTCTTACAAATATCTCATCCGTGTATAATATTCTTACTTTTGTTGTTAGATCCATATTGGAGATCTTGTGAAAAACGTGACAACAGCCTCAACATTATTCAGTCACGTGGAGTTCATCACAGTGTGACAGTCTTATTAGTTGCTTGGGGCACATGGTTTAATCACCTCCTACTTAGCTCCACAAATGACACGGTTTTATCTCCTGTCAGTCTGGAGATAGCAGCAAGTGGTATTAATCTGAGATGGCACACAGGTTACACTTTGTGGTTAGCTTATTCAAAAAGGAACATCTTCGTGGTCTTTCAGATTTTTTTGTTTCATAAAATACCACAAACAAAACAGCGATAAACTGGTGCAACGACAAAGCAGTCACATTTGATAAGAGATGGTATAACAATAACAAGTAGTAGCGTACTTTGTAATAATTCCACATGTTTGTTTTGAACATTATTTTTGTTTTATATTGTTCTTTAAACTGCATCCCTTAGAAAAGAAAAAAAAAAGTTTAGGTTTAAAAGGACTGGTGAGCTAATGGCCACTTTTAATACAGCAGCTAACAAAGTGAATTGCTTAAATATTTAAATGACTTTTTTTTCTTTCCGGCTCATCTGATAGCTGTTATATTATTATATATTATAAACCTTTACATCGGTGTTAGTTTTGCATTACACAATTGTTTTTCATAGATTATTTATCAGTGCAATTTAGCAATGGTAGAAGTAGAAACACTTCAGGTGCTGTTCTGCAACATTTCCAACAGAAATTTGACCACCTTTTCTGACAGAATTATAGTGCACTTCAAGACTGGCAGCAGTGTTAAGGTTCATATAATTAATATCATTCACCTCTATGAAATTTTGAAGACTGGAGTTGTTTTAAAAGTGCAGAATCCATCTTTGATTTTGGTCCTTCTGACAAGTTTGATGAACAAAAAACATATTAATTAAAGGGATCACTTTTAAAAAAAAGACTCAAACCCAAACACAGTGTGGAAACAAATGTACAGTAGCCCATTTATTATCGCAAAGTTCATTCAACCTTTATTTAGACAGGTTAATCCCATTGAGCCTTAAGGACTCATTTACAAGAGAGACCTTATAGACCTGTCTTTGTTCCACTACAACTGGCACAAACCTTGTTAATTCAAACAACATGCCATCATTTCGACATCTCTCCCTCGTTGTGTTTCAAGGTTGCTCAGAGGTTGGTTGCACTGGGGATTTATACCAAAGCTCCTTAGTTCAAAAATCCATCCATCCATTATCTTTTACCCGCTTCTTCCATTTTTGGGTCACGGGGTCGCCGGTGCCCATGTCCAGCAATCACAGTGCAAGGGTCGGGGTACACCCTGGGCGGGTCTCAATTCCATCACAGGGACACATAGAGACAAACAACCATTCTCTCTCTCACTCACACCTAGGGACAATTTATGCCCCTTTTCCACTTGCTCGGCCCAGAGCGGATCAGTCTGGTCCGGTCTGGTTCAGTTCGGATCGGCTCACATGTAGGTTTGTCTCCATTCACTACTGCAGCCCTTCTGTGGGCGGGGTGTAGAATCTCACTCGTCCTACCACGTGGTGGCGGTAGTGTTACCTCAAGCTATTTACTAGCCACCACTAAACGTTAGAAGAAGAACACCCTGCAGGACCTTGTCTCACCACCTGTTGGCGGTAATGTCCCTTGAGCTATTTAATGCTCTAATCTTACTTTATTGCCTTTTCAGCTTGTTTTAAACCCATGTGTTTTCCATTTTGTTTCTTTATAATAAAGATTATTCTCATATATGTACAAGGTTCCTGTTAACATTGCTTAACACATCGATCGCACTGCCCTGTAATCAGTTAAACTATTTTTACAGTAAGGTACAGATTAGGAATTAATTAGGTTTCAATTGGCTATTTTGTCAGGGATAATTCAAAGTCAAATGCAAATGGATAATTTGGTTTAAACTGTCCCTTAAACATTAAAAGCGTGTTTCTTTAAACGTAAAAACAAAGTATTAATAATTAAATGTTTGTTTATCAGGAAACTCGTTTGGGCATCCAAGAACAGCTTCATCTGGGTTGATGTTGACGTCTGTGCATCCTTGGAAAAGCTGCTGCACCCACGACCCGACATCAGGAAGGATGGATGGATGGATGGATGGATGGATGGATGGATGGATGGGTTCATGTTGACGTCTGTGCATCCTGGGAAAAGCTGCTGCACTACCCATGACACGACATCAGGAAGGATGGATGGATGGATGGATGGATGGATGGATGGATGGATGGATGGATGGAGGGCTGTTCAAATCTAATAATCTTTTTCTTATGATTCTTTAAAGGTCAAATGCAAATGGAAAATATTCTTAACTTCCAGTATGTTTTTAAACAAACACTATACTGTACACACTTAACATTGTAAAATATGTTTAGGAAATTATTGTTCAATGACACCACTTAAGAAATAAAATGTTTATTATGAAAACTAAGAAGTGAAAAAAGCACAAAAATAAATACTGCATCCACCTAAATGATTTTTTTCCTGTTGTCTCATGGGCTTCCTCCAGAAGACACAAGTTGATAAATTCTGGTGTTGACTTCTTCGTCTTAACTGTAAAAAAAGAAAAACATGGTTACCGGTAATTCAGTCTAGAAACTGTTTTATATGTAGATATATTTTATAAGATATATGTAAGATATATATACATATATCAAATATCTCAGAAACCACAAAGCAGATATTTTTCAAACTAACACAGTGTAATCACAAGATGTTCATGTACACACTGTAAGCTGTTGAAGTTATTTGAATTAAATTTCGATTTTTTTATAGACATAAGTGTGTCGACCTAGCTTATATTTTTTCTACTAGTATTTAACACATATCTTATATCTCAGAAACCACAAAGCAGATATTTTTCAAACTAACACAGTGTAATCACAAGATGTTCATGTACACACTGTAAGCTGTTGGAGTTATTTGAATTAAAATTCGATTTTTTTAATAATTTATTTTCGTAGCACATGTGACAGGTTTGGAATTAGTCAAAACAAATCAATTTAAATCCAGCAGATTTGACCACAACGTGACATTATTAAGGAATTGTTCACCTGAGGAACCCTCGTGGTATAAAGCCAGCTATGAAATATATTTTTTAAGCTTTTATTTAGCTACATTTAAAAGAAAGAACGCCGATCGACCGCACCCGCGCGTGCATGTGACGTGCACGTGTCGACCTACTTTGTTAAATCCAGCTGATTTGACCACAACGTGAAATTATTAAGGACCTGTTCAGCTCAAGCACCCTCTTGATATAACGTCAGCTATGAAATATATTTTTTAAAGCGTTTATTTAGCTACATTATATAGAAATAAAGCCGGCTCACGTGCGCGCGCGTGCACATGGCGAAACTACTTTTTAAAATCCTGCCGTTTTGACCACTACGTGAATTTATTAAGGAATAGTTTGGCTTAAGACACATCTTTGCTATAATTTTAAATACAAATAATTGTTTTTACCGTGTTAATCTTGTAAAGTCCTTCCGTCTTTGCTCCCTCGCGGCAGCCACTTCCTCAAACTCAGTCCAGCCTCCTCCCCACAGCTCGCTTCCAGCCGGCCTCAACCCTGCTCTGAAATCAATCCGGAATCTTGGTGCAGCGCGGCGCATATGTGAGGTGGAAATGGTGTCCAACGCGCGTTTGGCACGCAAATATGACGTCACAACCGACCCGCGCCACCAAGTGGAAAAGGGGCATTAGAGTTACCAATCAGCCTAACATGCATGTTTTTGGTCTGTGGGAGGAAACTGGAGTACCTGGAGGAAACCCACGCATGCAAGGAGAGAACATGCAAACTCAACCCAGAAAGGCCCCTGGACTGGGATTTAAACCAGGGACCTGCTTGCTGAGAGGCAGCAGTTCTACCTGTTGCGCCACCGTGCTGCCCGAGCTGGGCATATTAAAAACAAAATTTACATCAGAAATTGGAAAGCAAATAGAAGGCAGATTATGTTAATCAATTGGATTATGATAGTTTTATTAAAGCAAGTGTAACCCACTTTAAAAAAATTAATATTTTGGCTTTTTGCTGGTCTGGATCATTCAGGTATCTGGTAACACACTTTTAGAATTTGCAGCCCCTGTCCACCTTCGTCCATCTTTAGGACGGCTGTACGAAATGTAATCTCACTGTACTTAACTTTGCAATGAAAATAAAGTTTATTCTGATTCTTATTCCGATATTAACATTTATTTAAGGTGTATTTACATTGTGTTGTGCACTTTAAATTCGACTTCTTATTTTGATATTATCTTAAGTCTATATTATCTTAGTCGCTACATTACTTTTTGCAAACCACATCAAGTATTTCAACACTAATAATATACCAGAAACATTTAACAACTCTGCTTTTCTTGGCAAAGTTGTTTCTGTAAATCTACGCTTACATGGGAGGGTTGAAGAACATCCTTATGGGTATGCCAATTTCATCCTCATTAAATACATTTATTTTGTTGGGACATTTTCCTTGAAAAACATGCTGTTTAACTTGGTAAGTAAGGATGACCTCCAACAAATGCCCTTAGTATAACTGTGTCTGATCATATTCAAACAGGAACGTCTCTTTTAACTTCAAGAGGCATGCTCAGATTAGTATCCCACCGACTGCTTAGAGTCACACTGTGGGACACAAGAGATTTAATATGGTACCATTTAGAAAAGCAGCAATTAGATTCATGATGGGGATGGAAACTACAGTATATTTAACAGAAAATGATTTGGCATACATCCTCCGAGGCTAACGGTAGTAATTAAAAAAGCTTCTAGCATCTTTCAGGTAAGACGGTATGTCAATTTCAAAGTATTGTTTTGTTCAAAAAAAGTTACAGAAAAAGTAATAACCTTAGTGAACATCTTACTAGCAAAAGGCAACAGAAAAGCTTCAAAAGCAGCTCGTCTTAAAAACTGCTTGACATAAGCTAAAATTGATTCCAATAATGCTCCCAGATTTTTTTTCTATAAAACCTTAGAACTGAAACAGGATTTACCAACACCTTTTATGCTGCACTATAATTAGACTTTTTTATTCATTATTTGTATATTATCTATGCTATTTCTCTACATGCTGTGTGGAGCTGGCATCTGTTTCTTCTATAATATGCCAGGAACGCTGAGCAAACTGTTTGTACTTATCACAGTTAATGTGTGCATACTTAAACTTAAAACTGGGATACTTTTTAAAATGACCAATTTTGTATTCAGCAAGGTAAACTTTCCATCGGGACAAAGTTAAATGTCACCTGCATATAATGGCCAAGAGATTTTACTAGTTGTAATGCATGAAGCAAGAAAATGATTAGCCTAAACACTAGGGAAAAGCCGATCACATACGCTTTAATGATTATCGGCCGATTATGATCGGTGACCGATCGATCGGCACATCCCTACTAAACACAGAACCGAGGGATGCCATGAAATGGGATGATAGGGTCTGACGTAATCTAAATTTTAGATGTTTGTACAGCAACCACAAGAATGAACAACACTCATGATATAGATGTTACACCATCTATTGCCCAGTTCTTTACACAAGAGTTATAGGAACTAAAGTCTAATAAACACAATTACTTTGTTTTGGAGGGTTTTTTTTGTAACAAAGTGATACTCTCGACTCCCCTGGTACAATGTACCTTGTATAAATAGTACTGGTTGTACTTGAGTAGTCCTATTCACATTAAAAGGAAATAATTAAATCTATTTTTTTTTTCTAAAATGCTCTCTTTCTAACTCTAGATTAATTATATAAAATCAACTTAAGGATCAGTGTCTTTTCTTCAAGCAATTTAAAGTTTGGAGAAGCGTACAGTAATTTACTAAAAACCTGTGATTGCCAGCCTACAGTTTGTACCACAGCTACACCACAGATCCAGGGAATGTTTATTGGAGCCATAATTTTAGAATATTTAAGCTAAATAAGTTATTCAAAAGGAAAATCACATCTGACGTACACACTGATTGATTCATTTATACTAGTTTAAAAAAATACATTAATACATTTTAGAACTATAATTTCCAACTGTTGCAAAAGACTAATATTGACTGTCAAGTTGGATATTATTTGGTACATTTCAATATCTACCCGGTCAAAAATGGATTGATTGGCACAGTTAGTAGAGCTGCCACCACTCAGCAAGAAGGTTGTCGGAACAAACATCGGACCTTTCTGAAAATACCTGAAAATAACTTTCTGGGTGGAGTTTTGATGTTCTATTCATGCATGCGTGAATTTACTCCGAGTACTCCGGATCCTCCCACAGACTAAAAACATGCATGTTAGGCTGATTAATAACTCTAAATTGTTCCTAGGTGAGAGTGAGAGACAGAATGGTTGTTTGTATGTGGCCCGATGGACTGGAGACTTTGGTGTACCCTGCTTCTAGCTGGACATGGGCACGAGTGATCCCCGCAACCCGGAAAGCAAAAAATAAGTAAAGATAACAGATGAGTGATTGATTGATGCTTTCTCTAATCCAGTATACTTTTAATTGGATAGTGAGTACAAATAAGCAAATGTTAGAAATTTGTGGTAAGACACTACTTTCACAACAAGACATACCTGTGGTCTGTGACAATGATGTTAGTGTACGTATACAGAAAAAAAATATGTTGAGCCATTTAAAAGACTGATGAGGCTCCAGATTGAATAAAGTTTGCCTTTGTTTTTATTGCTTTACATTTGATACTGGGAGTAATGAGAGACACCCTGCATTTAAAGCAGTTAAATAAATTTGTGAGCATAAATTAAATACATGAAATGAATGAATTATTCATAAATAAAAATGCTTATTAGGAAGACCAACAATCTCACAAATTGGGGCAGCACAGCAACATAGTGGTTTGTGCTGTCACCTCTCAGCAAGGCAGGTGCAGGATCATCACCTCCCTGCCTTTCTGGACAGAGCTTGCTTGTTCTCCCCATGCATGCATGGGTTCAACTTCTAATTGTCC